>VDFB02109857.1:324627-342718 GCA_007258455.2 Sequoia sempervirens
TTTCACCCTCTCCCACCCTCTCCCACCTTCCCACTCTCTCTTCCACCCTCTCCCACTCCACCCTCTCTCACCCTCTCCCACCTTCTCCCACTTTCTCCCACTCTTTCCCACTCTGTCTACAACTCTCTCCCACTCTCTCCTACCCTCTCCCACCCTCTCTCCCACTCTCTCCCACTCTCCAACTCTCTCCTACTCTCTCCCACCCTCTCCCTCTCCCCCACTCTCCCTCTCTCCCTAAACCCTAAACAATATATCTAAAAGGGAGACGGAGGCTTCAAAGGGATATGATGTATTGAATATATTATATAATATATTTAATATATATACAATATATCTAGAATATAAATAATATATATTATAGTATATATTATATATAATATATACTATAATATATTTTTTATATAATATATACTATAATATATTTAATATATAATATATACTATATTTATATGTAATAAGTTTATAATTGAAAAAATGGATATCTGTCATTAACTCCTTTGGATATTGATGCCCCATGAAAAATCAATATGGTGTTGCATAACAGATATCTATTTTGTTCTCTCGTTTTTAAACGGAGACAATGTATTAAATATAATATATAATATATTTCATATATATTATATATTACATATTATATACTATATAATATATATCATTTGATATATAATATATCATATGATATATAATATATTATATGATAATATAATATATATTCTATAATTTATAATAAAATATATTATATAATATATTATAATACATATATATATTATATATATATTATATATTATATATTATATATTATATATTATATTATATATTATATATAATATATATTATATTATATATTATATATAATATATATTATATTATATATTATATATTATAATATATAATATATAATATATATAATATATAGTATAAATTTATGATATAATATACAGATATTCATTAATAATAGATATCCATTTTTTATCCAATTAATTGAAGCCACATGGGAATGTAATAAACTTCCACGAAAAGGATATTCATTTGTAACAGATGTCCATTTTTCTGAGGACTTTATAACGCGAATTCTTCCTCATTTTCATGAACTAGTCCTCATTTTGGCGACACAATAATTGAGCAGCGACCTCCAACGACCTCCAGGTATTTTTTTTTGCATTTTTTCAAAAATTTTTGTTAATTAGTGATAAATTTAAGATTTTTTTTGCATTCTTTGTAGATTTTTTTATTTTTTTCATTTCGATTTAAAGTTACAAAAAAATTTGAAACCCTAGTTAGTGAAAAATTAAAAAAAACATCAAACAAAAAAATGGAACCTTTATTACTAGAAAAAAAACACAAAATTCAACCTAGCATACTAAAGAAACATAAAATAGAACTTTCATTACCTCCTTTCTCCATTTTTTTAAACTGTTTTACATTCTTGTCTATTTTTTATTATTCTTTATCACTTATTTCATGTATCTTAAATTCTTGCTTTGTTTATTATTTTTAAATTAGTATTTCTTTGCTAAACAATTTATTTTTTAATTTTTTAATTGTTTTGACTCTCTTTAGCTCTCAAAATAGAAAGGATCCTTGATGGAAGTGCTCTAAATTTCCAATTCTTGGTGAATTTGGATCCATTGTTAGTACTGGCCAGACAAAACTTGTCCCTGCAGCCATAGGGAAATGGGCGAAATGAATGGGTAATAATCAATGTGCTATGCAGGAGGCTATTATATTGAATCATATACAAATGATAGCCTCCCGCACATCCCATTGATTATTACCCATTAACTTATCCCATTTCCCTATCGCTGCAAGGACAAGTTTTTGTTTAACTAACTATGTATACAGATTCACTTAGTATTGGCAATTTAGAGAAAAACACTTCCACCTTTGTTGAATCAATTTGGAGCTTAACACTTCCACATTGCAGCGAGGTAAAAATTTAATGTATTTTTAAATGAGATTCCACATCACTTTAACAATTATTTGTTTTCCATTTACACGCCTTATACATAAATGAGCTTTACACATTTTTTCATTTGTATTCAATTAAGTCATTTATATTGAATGGTTTAAGGGGATTTTAAACATGCATCTTACATTTTTCAATTACAAATTTAATGCAGGTTCACTTATATCTAAATTATGGATCCACGCCCTCCAGCTCCAACCACTCCACCTCCACCCACTCCACCTCGAAACCCCCCACCTCCACCACCTGCACCCGATGGTGCTCGCTTTCGAGAAAAAGTCAATGTGAATGTTAGAACCATTCAGGATCAAGTTAACCCTATTCAAAACGAAGAATGTGTTCGCCCATTATTGAGGCATTTTGCATCAAAAATGAAAAATTTTGTTGATGTGTGTAGGTTCATGGAAGTGGACTTAGACGAGCATCAATGATGGCTAGAGGAAAGGAGACAATCCCAATCTAAAGAGGAAAACACAAAGAAATGAATAGATGCAATTGAGAGCCGCAAAACTTTATTAAGACAATGATCTTATATTTATAAAAAAAAATGATCTTGGATGGATATTTTATAAAGAATTTGGTTGAAAGGATATTTTTAGTGTTCAATTTATGAATATTTAACAGTATAATGATGAGACAAAAATTTAGTAATAAATATTAAATAATCTATTAATTTAGTGTTTGTTAATGTATATAGTGTTTATTCATGCATCATGGTTGACTGATGACTTATTTGTTGGTCATAATCATTGTATAAATTTCACATGAACAATCTAATTAACATGTATCTTGATGTCTTATAAGGATTTTGTTTGAAAGTTGCATAATGTTCTTGTTTATGTACCATGATTGGAAGATAGTGATTCTTATTCATGATGATTTTATGGTCTTTTACATGAATGATCTAATGACATGTTATTAAACTTGAAGGTTTTAATGGAATGAATGTTGAATTGAGTTGTAATGGTTTTCTTTGATGGTTGTATCACTTCTTATTCTAGAGCTCTTCCCAACACGTGAAAACACTCTTCCTCTCAACTCTCTTTCTCTCTCTCCCTCTCTCTCAGGTCTCTCCCTCTCCCTCTCAAGTCTCTATCTTTCCCTAGATAAAGTATCTCTCTCTCCCTCTCAACTTTCTCTCTCTCCCTCTCAGAACTCTCTCTCTCTCTCTCTCTCTCTCTCTCTCTCTCTCTCTCTCTCTCTCTCTCTCTCTCTCTCTCTCTCTCTCTCTCTCTCACTCACTCTCAAGCCCCCCTCTGTCTCTCTCAAGTCTCTCTCTTGGACTCTCTCCCTCCCTTTCTCCCTCTCAAGTATCTTTTTATCTCTCCCTCTCAAGACTCTCTCCCTCTCTCCCTCTCAATTATTTCTCTCTCACTATCTTTCTCTCCCTCGCTCCCTCTCTCCCTCCAAACTATATGTATCTCTCTCTCTCTCTCTCTCTCTCTCTCTCTCTCTCTCTCTCTCTCTCTCTCTCTCTCTCTCTCAGCTCTCTCTCCCCATCCCTCCTAGGTCTTTCACTCCCACTTCTAAGGTCTTTCTCTCTCCCTCTCTCTCAAGTCACTGTCACTCCCTCTCTCTCTCTTTCTTGTGAATTGGTCGCACATCAATAAATATATAATATATACTATGTATTAAATATATTATATAATATATAATATATATTACATAATATTAATATAATAGATAATATTTCATATATATACTATATGCTATATATAATAATTAATATGTATGTACTATATATAATATATAGTATTCTATACATAAAATATGTACTATATAGTATAATATAGTAATATAATATAATATATATATACTATATAATAATTAATATATATAATATATGATATATATAATAATTATTATGTATGTACTATATAGAAAATATGTACTATATAGTATAATATATATATATATTAATATATATAACATAATATAATTTAATTTAATAATATTTAATAAAATAATATATATGGGTGGGTGCATGAAGTTGGGTTACACTTTTGTGGCCAAATTCAAAAAAATATTGAAAATGAAATAACACGATCACGTTATAATGTGCTCGCGTTCTGTCATTTTAAAAGAAAAAAAAAGTGAAAGCTATTCATTTTCTCGTCTATTTTTCTGCTCTGCCCGCAACCAAAAACCCTCATTTTTGTGCTTGTGTTCTAAGAGGAGGAATTCAACAAAATTCATCAACAATAGTTTCTTTTCCTTTGCAAAGATGGCACCACAACGACGAAGAGGTGCAGGAGGTAAGTATTGTTTGCTATTTGTTTTGAATTTCTTAGTTTCAAGTTGATTTTGTTTGTTTTAGGTTAGATTTTATTTTATTTTATTTTAATTTGTAGGAGATGCAAATAATCCTACAAATCCTCAAAATACTCAACAAGAAGAACAAGAAAATCCTCCTCAACAAAATCAACCTCCCCCACCAATCACTCAACACCCTCCTGTCACTCAACAAAATTTGAGGAGTGAAATTGAGAACAACAAAAAACAAATTGAGGATCTTATTAGTAGGTTGAGTGGTCCAAATGCTTCAACCGAAGAAATAATGACACTAGAAAATTCAATGAAAGAGATGTTAAAAAATGTAGATTCAATAACCCAACAAATAACGGGATGGCAAGATAGGAGGCGGACAGCTAGGGCATATTATGCAAATAAACTATCATATAAACAAGTAAAAGATTTAAAAATTACTAAAGGTGATTTGTGCTCTTTATTCACTAACCCTAGAACAAATCAAAATATTAGCCTCAATGTGAAGAGGTTTTCTATTCATTGGTGCCACCACCAAGAGATTAGGAACTGTTTTTATGATAGGTGGTAGTCGGTCTTTGATTATCCACCGTGTAACAATTGTGAAGTCTCCCAATATTTTCTTAGGAAACTATACAGTGAGTTCGTATTGAACCAAATCCCAAATTATTTTGATATGAGGGAGTTCCAAGGGAGAGGTGGGGGGTCGGCTCAGGATAGGCTCGGTGCATAGCCGAATCTTGCACGGCAAGGGAGACAACCTCTCACTAGGCCCCCTCATGAGCACATTGTTATGCTTGTCATTGCAAAGGAGAGTGCCAGCATAGAGAAATTGTAGTTAGTGATGTAGAGAATCATATCAAAACACTCAATCATCAGGGTACATCTAATGCAGAGCATCCAAAAAACACCATCAATGTCATTTCTTCAAGGGATTTCAATCCCAAATAGAATCAAGAGAAGATCAAATATAATTTCATCATAAATCTACTTTTCATTCAACCAAAATCCACTCAAATTATCTTAGCCATTCCATAGTCCATTATTCATCATTCCACTAATCAGTATTCTAATTGACTCATTCAAAGCAAAAATGATATTAAAGAAAACTTTGACTTAATCAATTAGATTCACATCATTCTCAACCACCATAAAAACAACATAAACCTGATTATTGACACTTGAACAATTCATCCTTTCATTTATTCACCAAGGCAACAAATCAACTAAACCATACCTCACTATTATCAGTCCATTATTAAGCACTGTACTCACCATATTTTGACTGCAGTAGTCTATTTGCAGGTTACAAACTCCTGCTACAATAGAATCTTGATTATCATCTTGTGGTTAATCACCAATTTGCTAAAAAGGATTCATAATACTCACCCATCCAACCATCAAAGTCACCAAACCTGTCTTATACACCTTAACCAAATTTAGTAACATCAATCATATCATTAGTTTGATAGTAACCAAGCACTCAATATAATCCTTTCCACTGTTTAAACAAACATCTTTGTTTTGATCAGACAATATCATATTCCTCTAGTAGGTTTGTCAACCATTGAATCAGGTAGTTACATTCCTATCTCAAAGCTTATTAAAAAAAGCAATGCACATTTAGAAACACTTTCTAGCACATCACAACATATCAAAGTTCTTAGGTGTTTGACATAAAAAAAATATCAGATTTTAGATAGTCCTCTGAAGAAAGGCTAGTAGATTAGGCCTATTTTATAAAGGAGACCCCTTCAAAACCATTCCAAATCACTCAAAACCTCAAAAAAGTCTTCAAACATGTCTTATAACTCAATATTTCACCATTTATAGGGATTGAAAACCATGAAAATGTCCTAATCCAATAAACCCTCGTTTATAGGGTGTAAAAGCACAAATCAAGGAGGGTTTTGTGAAAAATACTCTTGCAGACCTCTATTTCTTTGGCCACCACCTGGAACATGATTTTTTATGTTTTCCAAGACCTTATACATCATTTCCAAGCCTCTGCAAGCTTTATTTATTCATGACCATGACTGTAGCATCACTTTGTGTAGGAAAATCCTCTATTTTCCAGTGTAGCAGCAACTCCACCATTGTATTCTTGCTTTTCCCCGCACTTACAAACATAAAAAAATGCAAAACATCCTAACATTAACCTACTCCACCAATTTACTTGACCTACATTGGTGGAGTAGTGAATAAAAACCCTATTGGACTCTCAAACTTGCTTCGATAAGGACTCTGTTGGGCACTGAAAACTGCCTCTTATTCTTTTGTTTCCTAAAACTAACCAAGTCCAACTATTGAAATTGGAAACTAACTCCTCTTTACATTTATTCACACTATGATTTAACTTTGGGTGTTCCTAAATTACCAACACAAGAAAACAAAACAATGAAGTAATGTTGCAAACTCATAAACATGGACTTTTTATTTCAAAATCTAATTACAAGAACACAAAATTCTGCTTTTTCTCACCTTTGCATGCCTTTTAAAGATATTTCCTTTTCCATAACTGTCTTTCCATCGGTTGAAACTACCCCTTTTAACCCTTAATATGCATGATTTCCTTGTTTTTGTCAATTTAACAACTTTTAACAATATTACATTATTGCATTGTTTGCATTTTCCCACTTTGACCACCTAGAACTTACCCATAACCTTAAATACATTCAAATAAGACCTCATATGACCTTAAACATGCTTTACATCATTTTTCCATGACCTTTTGTGATTGACTCAATACAAATTTAAACACTCATCCCTTTTGCAAAATTGAAAAGTATTTGATGACCTAGGTGCTCCTGCACCAACATCTGACCCAATTGAATCAGGAGAAGATCAAATTGAATAAGAAACTAAAATTTATTTCTCTTTTCATCAAAAATCACATTATTTCATTTGCAAACCACAAGCCAACAACAAGCCAACTCATTTCAATACTTCTTATCATCCTCAAGCTTCAAACATCTTATTTATCAACAAAAATGACTGATTTGTGCACAAGAAACCTAATTAGAGTCACTAAACAATCCACTCTTTCATCATTCACCAAGGCACCCTTCCACTTAATTTGCTTTACCTAGGAAAAATAACCAAAAACCAATCTTTCATGTTACAACCTATATCCATCAGATCCTAACACACCTTTGTCATCATCAATTTATCTGAATTCAAATCTAAAACCTAATAAAGAGCTTTGAATCTTTCAATTCCTTAAACAACTCACCAAATTTTCACTTTTACCAACTAGTTCCTCAAGACCAAGATACTACAATCAATAATTTACACCTCAATCATTTCATCTGACTTCCAAGACATTATTCACATCATGTTTATTGACTAAGCTTATTCTATGCACAAATCAAGCCCTACAAAGGAGGGTTTATTGCATAAGGTACTTACAAACCTTAAATACTCCTGCCACCACCACAAACATGATGGAAATATCCTGCATAAGCTTTAGAAATGATGCAGAGTGGCAGGGAAGGAAAACTCACAATCACAAATGGCAAAGTCACTCCACTAAATGCTTCTCTCAAATACTCTTATGAGGAGTCCTAAACTCCACTATTCTTTAAGAGATCAACCCCACACACCTAGGGTTCACAACTCATACCACTCACAAAGCTTGAAAAAATTTGGATCATGTCTCATTAATTCAAAACAAGGTTTAACAACCCTCTAGCATTTAGGTTACAACAAACACCCATCACTATGGTGACTTAGACCTCACTCTCTCTTAAGGCTTGCAACCCTTGCCCGGTAGGACAACCAGAATAAAAAACACAAGGAAGAATGTTAATACACCAAACCTATGCATTTAGACCCCTAAGATGGACCCCTACAAGGTTTCAAAACCCTTCCTCTTGACTGTCAAAACATCACTCACAATAGCCCTTTCTACTGCTGCTCCAAAAGGCCTAATTCACATACCTACACCTAGGTCTTGACTATATAGGCTCTCCCCTTCACCCCAAAGCCAAAATTTAGAATCCTATAGGTTCTCCACACCTTTTTCCACCATTCCTAAGTGCCTCTTAAACAGATTCTTCAAAATCAAGCAAAAACTCTCTTTTTTTACTTGTCAATTATGCTTGCCACATAGAGATGTCAAGTCAAAATTCATGCACAACTTCCAAAAATGAGCATACCATTCTCCAAAACATTGAGGACATGATAGTACATCCTTATATCTTCCATCCCACCAAGATTTAGCAATTTTACGTGGGAATGGAAGAAATATACATTTTTCACCCAAAACCCTGATTTTAAGGGTTTTGAGACCACTGGATAGAGAAATTGGAATATATCCCTTGATAATCAATGAAATCTCACCACTCCAACACCAAAGGAAATATTATTCAATTACCTATCCAACCATTATGGGCTTGGAGCATGAAAGTGAACATACAATCTGTACCAAGTACGGGATCAATATATTCTTTAGAAAAATAAAGGAAAAACAACAAACTTCTTATTGAAACTTCTTCAAAACATCAACATCAACCTTTCCTCAACCAAGAGAGGAATATTTGAAGTCTTACAAACTCCCTCTAACTTCTTGCAACTTTCTTTTGAAAAGAGAGACGTTGGAAAACAACTAATCTCATGCTTTGACTTCTAATTGCCTATTTAAGGCAATGTGAGCAACTTCTACCAACTCGACCACAAAGAGCCTTCCAAAATGTGTCAAAGGAATTTAAAACCTTGTCAAAAAGTAAGGTGAATCCCCTCAGGTGTCTAGATACAGCAAGGTATCCTTTTTCCTTATTTTTCCAAGATGCACTAGACTTACAAAGGAGGATGGAGACCTCGTTGTACAAAGAAGTTGGTCACCAAGACCAAAAACTCAACCAAAAACCTAGAAGACCTACTAAAAAGGATTGAAATGGTCCATAATACCTTATTCCATCCATAAACCAAGAAACAAAACATGACAAATTATTCTAGGTCCCTTAGACCCATGGGTGCTCCTGCACCATACTCCCAAGCAAGAAAATATCTCAAGTCCTCTTTGAGTAAGGTCTTCTACAGTAGTTCCATGTTGTTTAATATCATTTTCTGACATCCATGTTGCATCCTCTTCAGATAGACCTTTCCATTTGACTAGGTATTCCTTGTAAACCTTCCTTCTAGTCTTTTTTGTCTCCTTGGTGTCTAGGATGCATTCAAGAGTCGTAGGTTGGTTGGGGGGTAGTTCCTTCACCCAATCTTCATCCTCCATTGTTGTTGTACCTTCTCCATCACCTACATTCATAGAATCTTTGAAAGGATACAAGTCAGAAATGTTGAAGATAGGAGAGATTGCCACCCCAGGAGGTAGCTCTATTTCATAAGCATTTTGGCCAAAATTGTGGACCACCTAGCAAGGTCCTATATTCTTCATCATGAGTTTGGTATACTTTCCTTTTAGAAGTCTCTCCTTCTTCAAGTGTGCCATCACCAAGTCTCCAACCTTGAATTGGGCATTCCTCTTCTTTAAATCTGCCTTTTCCTTATACTTTTCAACATTCTTTTGAAGGGTTTCCTTCACTTGTTGATGAATATCCTTGATTGTAATAGAAAATTCCTCACCTTGAGAACTTCTCTTAGCAAATCCTTGTAGATCTCTTAGTTCATAGACCCCTCTAGGGTGCATGCCATAGACTACTTCAAAAGGGCTTCTACCAATGCTCCTATTCATGGAGTCATTATATGCAAATTCAACAAGAGGTAAAATCAGATCCCAAGCTTGTCCATGCTCCTTGGTAAGGCTTCTTAAGAGGTTTCCCAATGATCTATTCACCACGTCAATTTTTCCATCAGTTTGTGGATGGTATGCTGAACTAAAGGACATATTTTTTCCTTGAGTTTCTTCCACAAGGTCCTCCAAAAGTGACCAATGAATTTAGAATCCCTGCCAGAGACAATGCTTAAAGGCAGTCCATGTATCCTAACAACCTCCTTAAAGAAGAGACCTGCTATATGAGATGCATCATTGGTGCATTTTCAAGGAAGAAAATGTGCCATCTTACTAAATCTATCAACTACCACAAAGATACTATCAAAACCTCTTTGGGTTCTAGGAAACCCCAAGACAAATTCCATACTTACACACTCCCAAGGCCTATTGGGAATGGGCAGTGGTTGATAGAGTCTTGCATTTGATGAAGTTCCCTTTGCCCTTTGACATATTGTGCAGCCTTCCACATACCTTCTCACATCCACCTGCAACTTTGGCCAATAGTAAAATCTCCTAACTCGTTCCAAGGTCTTGTCAAGGCCAAAGTGACCTCCAAGACTCCCACTGTGTTTCTCCTTTATGATATTCTCCCTCATTGAGAATTTACACATGCACAATTGGCTTCCTTTGAAGATCAAACCATTCTAAAATAAAAAGTCAGAGAATTCACCATGAAAATAATTCAAATGCTTCTCACAAACATTGTATACCTCCTTGAAATCTCAATCTTCATGATACATATCCTTCAATGCTTCAACCCCCATGCTTTGGAGTTAGATCTCTTGCACTACAAGTTCCCTTCTACTGAGATCATCTGCCACCTTATTTGCTTGGCCCTTCTTATGCTTTATTGTGAAAGTATAGGCTTGCAAAGACTCTACCCACTTCATGTGCCTATGATTGAGTTTGTCCTGTGCATTCAAAAAACTCAAGGCATGGTTATCAGTATAAACAACAAATTCTTTAGGTAACAAGTACTGCCTCCACTTTTTGAGGGCTTGGACCATAGCATACAATTCCAAATCATAGGAAGAATACTTCCTCTTTGCTTCATTCATCCTCTCACTGAAAAATGCAGCCATTCTGCCTTCTTGGCTCAAAATAGCCCCTATTGCTTGATTGCTAGCATCACACTCAATGGTAAAAAATCTATCAAAATCAGGGAGCACAAGTATAGGCTGTTGTTGCTACTCTCATTTTTATATATTCAAACCCTTTATCAGCCCCATTGGTCCAAGAAAACTTACCTTTGTTACCTCCTTTGATGGTGTCCAAGATTAGTGCACAAATTTGGCTAAAGTTCTTGATGAACTTTCTATAAAAGCTTGCGAGTACATGGAAGCTTCTCACATCTACCATGTATTTTGGTGTTGTCCAAGTAAGAATAGCATCCACCTTTGAAGGATCCATCTTCAAACTTCCCTTGGAGATGACAAAACCAAGGTAGACTAGTTCTTCCTTCATGAATTCACACATTTCCATGTTGATCAATAGCTTCTCCTCTTGTAACCTCCTTAGTACCATGTCAAGGTGCTTCAAATGTTCTTCTTTAGACCTTCTAAACACAATGATGTCATCTAAATAAACTACAACAAAATTTCCAATGAAAGGTCTCATACCTCATTCATAAGGCGCATAAATGTACTAGGAGCATTTGATAACCCAAAGGGCATCACCAACCACTCATAGAGCCCTTCATTAGTCTTAAAAGTTGTCTTCCATTCATCCCCCTCTCTGATCCTTATCTGATGGTACCCACTCTTTAGATCAATTTTGGAAAAGTAAGATGCTCTTGATAGACAATCCATGAGGTCCTCCATTCTTGGCATCAGGAACCTATATCTGATTGTGATCCTATTAATGGCTCTTGAATCAGTGAAAAGCCTCCAATTCACATCCTTCCTTGGTGCTAGGAAAGTAGGAACAACACATGGGCTCAAACTCTTCCTCACTAGCCCTTTATCCATCAACTCTTGCACTTGTCTTGCAATCTCCTCATTTTGAGTAGGTTTCATCTTGTATGCAGCCTTATTGGGAAATGCAGCCCCTGGAATCAGATCAATATGGTGGCTTATATCCCTAATGGGAGGTAGGGAACTAGGTAATTCATTCACCGTTATTTCCTTGTACCTTTCCAACAACTCTTGGACTTCCTTTGGTGCATTTTCCTTCTTCTTTGCGGGCAAATCTGTTTCACTTTTTGGCTTCATATTCAGGAAGAATCCTCTTCCTCCTCCTTCCTTCAAGGTCTTCATGAACTCCTTCTCACCCACCATCAAAACACTAGGCCCTTCATGCATTTCCTTGTCTTCTTCTAGGAGAGGTGAAAGGTTGTAAGTCTTCCCATCCTTCACAATGGAGTATGTGTTCTTCTCCCCATCATGCTTGGTCTTCCTATCAAACTGCCAAGGCCTACTAAAAATATATAGTTTAGTAAATTGTACTCAAAATTTTGTTCATTAGATCTCATACATTATAATTCATGACATGGATCGCTATTGTAACTTTTTGTGATTGAATAATTTATTGTTTTATTTTCAGATGTTGGTTGTGGAAACACCTCCAAATGTTACAAGGGCAATGGATATCGGTGTTTCATCCGCTATACAATCCTCGATGGCTCTAATAGAGGAGGTATGAGGAAAATTACTAAATTTCAATTTACATTTGTTGTTATAGATGCTAGTTCTAGTGAAAAATCAAACCATTATTGATTTGCAATTTAATTCCTATTTGGATGGTTTATATAGGGCTTGAGCATGCCTGAGCATCTGCATGCAAATATTTCCATCGTGGAGAGTGATCATGAGATGGCCGTAAGTGATTATTTTGTTAAATATATCATTTTTATAATGTAATTTCTATTTATTAATGTCTTTACTTATTGTAATAGTTAAAACTTCACTAGGAGCTAAACTGTAGAAGGAGCAGCAGGAGCACTCCTCGAGCGCAACAAAAATGAGTGACGGACTTATCGCCATCGAATCGCCAAACAAAGGGAAAGAATTTATTTCCTGAGCATGGAGAGAAATGAATTTTGATTCCAGAGCCCTTTGTTGTATGCCTAGACATGGCAATTTTGTACATATCTTGTATTGGATATATTTGACATTGTATGCCTATATGGCATTCTCGTAAGCCTATATGGCTATTTTGTAACTATATTTTATACTTATATCGACATATATTGATGTATGCATACATGGCTATTTGGTTAATACAAATCTTTTTTATCGATGGTGTCCATATTTTCTCTTTTTGACAATGTCAAAAAGACTTCCTTTTAGATTAGCATGGTTGCATACATATTAGGCAAAAGACTTCCTTTTAGATTAGCAATGCATGGAATTTTCAAAAAGCATTCTTGATATTACAAAAAGATATGTGTTTATACCATAGCAGCAAAAATCTTTTGGGGAAAAAATCAGCAAACCAAAATTATAAGATTTTTTGAAAAAATTTGGAAAAAGTCTAGAAAAAATGGGAAAAAAATCAGAGTTAAAAAAAAGGTAAAAAAAAGTAGAAAAAGAGATAAAAAAAAATTTTAAAAAATTTATAGGCATTTCCATACCATAGAGATATAGAGTGTTAGAATCCAAGATTGCCTGCATGCAAGATGGATACCTGTCACATGCAAAAGATATGAAGAACCAAAAAGATGTTCTCTGAACCTCAAAGTGTAAAAATGCATTAAAAGAATTGATTATTACAAAGTGATCAATCCTTATGAAGGAAATCAAGAAACCCTAAATGAAACCCTAGTGTGCACACTTAATAATTAATCAATTAATTAATTATTAATGTGCCTAAGTTTACCTTAAGTAATAAAGAGGAATAAGTGACTTAATTAATTAATCAATGTGATGTAATTAATTAAGCATAATAACTTATTACTCTAACACCCCCCCTTAAGATGAACTTAGGAAGAAGCTAAAACACTAGAATAAGATGCATGTAAGCAAAGATGGGTCTCGGCAACTAGGCCTGATCAGGTACCCATTTACAAATGCAATAAGGAGTAAGAGAAGGAAAAACCCAGTGGGACAAAACCCTCCTTACAATGAGATAACATGCTGCAAAGAAGCACTGGAAGAACTCTGTAGAGTAACACTGGAACTTGATATAGGCAAGCAAGGAAATATTCTTCTGTATACTACTAAAACCATATGAGAGTCACTGATTGACTCAAGGAATCATGATAAAGCAACAGAAAACCCGATGCCATGGAACACTCGAAAACTCCAAATGGGAACAACTCTGGAATCTATGAAGCAGCAAGCAATTATTGAATGATGTATTACTGAAAACAAAGTGCAAAGATGCAAGATGCACTCTCCCAACTGCCAAAACATCCAAGTAATCGCCAAACAACCCATCGGGCCAAATCTGGACTAATTGATAAACCTAGGATAGATATAGAAAAAGTGCATGGATAGCAACCTAGAGCTCCTCAATACCTTTTTGATGCTTCAAACGAGGCGAAAAATGGAGATCGTGGAAAAAAGTTATGAGCTCAGAAGCATAAAAAGTACATCTGACTTCAAATAGAAATAAATGTATGAAAATAGTAAAATACTGAAAAATAAATAGCACTACTGGAAAGTGCTCGGAACCAGCTTTCCGGCGATATCTCGTTTGCCCGATTTTGATACCGTATGCCCAAGTTATGGCCAAAAGAAAAAAAACTGCTCTTTTAGAAGAAACTAGGGTTAGGAGGGGCAAAGAGGGTCGTACGGACGCTGAGGTCATGCTGACGTCAGTGGTTCACGAGCTTAAAATTGATGGCTGTCTGGCCGTCGCCGCAAAAAATCGGTCCCCCTGCAGAAATGAAAAAAAATTCGGCCCCTGGTCCTATGGGCGACCAGGGGCTGGAGCGGAGCTGGAGGCCGCAGTTCTCCATACGACCGGCGCGAAGCGGAGGGGGCTGGCCGGGGGCGGATCTAAGCCTCTGGTCCGCAATATGTCCGCCGGCCGCAGAGAACAAGCCCTCAGGGGCTGGCGGATGGGCCCGGCGGCGGACCGGCTGTGGAGCCCGGTGGCGGCGGCGATTTGGTGGCCGCCTGGCGGCGGGATTTTTTCATAACTGAAAGCGCCGGCGGGATTTCCAAAAAATGCCTTTTTTGTATTTTTCTCAATTTTTGAGCCTCAAACTGCGTGCTGGGGAGGCTGTACGGCACTCCAGACAAAAAAAAATTGCCTCCCGGATCAACTGCACCAAAATGGACGATTTGATAGGCGTTTCTAGGGTTTTTGGCCACTGTGAACGCGATGGCGGTGTCCATTTGAGCCCAAAGTGAGCCAAAAAATAGGCTACCCCCAGATCTTGCAGAAAAGATGTCTGTGGAAACCCTTGCACTTGAAACTCACAGAGAGGCCGCAACAAGGCCTAATCAGGTACCCAATTACAACCAAATCTCTGTAAAGTGGAGAAATAGAGAAAACCTCATGGGAAAAACTCTACTCCAAAAAGAGATGAAAGAAATAAATGCACTAATAACAGAAGGATAGGAGGTGGATAACATAAGACCCCCCATAGACAGCTTCTATCATATAAGTACATGTACAATGGTCTCCATAAGAGAAATAGAAAGAGACTAGAAGGCCCCCCCACAATGAAGAAACTCCTGTCGCACATATGGATGCCTGAGGTAGAATCCAGAAAGAGATCCTGAAGCGGCATATAATATTCCTCCCCTTGGGAAGAAACGGATCCAAAGGACAATGTCGAAGAAACCCTGTGAAAAGAGAAGAACCAAGATGTCTCAAGATGTGTGCCATGATAGGATGCTGAAGAATCTCTCTGTCTGAACTGAAACAAAAGATGTCAAATCCAAACTAAACTGAAGACTCAAAAACTGCAACCTCTGAATGCACGGATGATGGTGGGCTAACAGCTGGAATATGGCTGTCAACAAAGAGGAGCTGAAAATCCTCAAAGTAATCCTCCAAATCTGCAATATAGGACTCTACAAACAAAGACGAAATGCCTGCAAAATAAGAATCCCAAGTAGCCATGTCTGAAAGATGTATGATGTCCTGCTTAGCTGAATCAATAGGAGCCAAAGAAGAGGCAATATCAAACTGATCAGGAACAACAAGAGATGATGTTGATACATGTATAATCTTAGTCTAAAGAGTAGGAACTGTGAGACAATCCTCTGATTCATCGGAATATGTAAGTGTGTCTAAATACTGAAGTTCCTTTAAAGTATCATGATTAAAAGGTGTGTTATCTCTCCAACCAATGGGTACAAGACAATCTGAAGCAGGATCCTCTGGGAATGGAGAAAGACTGGGGTCTCCATAGATCTCCCAAAGACGTGCCCAAAGTGGGTGAGGACAATCAATGCCCGATATAGCCCACACAGTGTCAGAATCAACACTAGACAAAATAACTCCTACTATGTGATTTCTAATGATATCCCAAGCTAGTTTTCCCTCTGAAGTTGCTGGTTCAGGTATGAGATCATACAAATAAGGAAAAATATTAAGCCACCTACAGTGTGTAAGTATGCCCTTTGCCCATGACTCATAATTACCCCGTTCCAGAAAAACAACTGAAGGGTGAGTAGAAAAACTCATGATAACTCTTCAAATTAACAAATCTGAGACTAACTGACCTCAATACTGATAAAGCAGATCAAATAAAGCCATCCCACACAAACAAATCATTTCCAGGTGCCAAAATGTCCAAGTAATTGACAGATGTGTGAAAACACAAAAAATTGAATAAAAATTACTTGGGGTAGATTCTGGAAAAATAAATTGTATATTTGGAAAGTTCACAGAAACACCTTTCCAACGCCTATTTGTTTGCGAAAAACAGAGTCCGTATGCAAAAGATATGGCTCCAGGAGTGCAAAAAGCTTGTTCTGATTTTGACTGAGGAAAACAGCATCAAAACAGAAAAAATAGGAAATCAAACCTAATCCATCAGAAGGGCGCCGGAACCAGCTTTCCAACGCCTATTTTCATTCTAAAATATGAGCTAAAACGCCCGAGATATGCCCATTTTACTAAAAGTACTCATTTAGGCTTTAAACAAAAAATATTCATAGATAAGTAGGAGGTATTTTTCCACAGCGTGTCAAATTATGATATTGCTATCAGGATTCAATCGTGTAGTTTCGAGTCAAACTCATTGACCCATGTTTCATGAGTAGTGGTTCAACAAGAACCCATCTCTCATGATATCGAATGGTCCACGAAAATCGAAGCAGAAATCAAAAGGGCACGAAAAACAAGGCAGCTCAAAATTGATGCAGTGACCAAAAAGATGAAATGAAAATTGTCTCGTCCGTATGGATCCGTACAATCGTACGGATTTTTGGCCATTTTTTGAAATTCCCCAAAAACACTAAAAAATCAATTTTCAGCAAACCATATTATATTTTATATGAAAATAGGGGTTTTTGGGCCTTCTGAGCGCACCCGTGAAGTCCGTTTTTCACTAGCATGCATTGTTTGAGAGATCAAAGTGAAAATTTCTTAAAAAATGATGGAAAACCCCTCTAATCTGGCAAAAAGAACTGGAATGAAACCCTTGAAAACCCCTCTAATCTGGCAAAAAGAACTGGAATGAAACCCTTGCACAGAAAAAAAAAACTCTGTAAGCTGATATCTTCAAAAAACGAACAGGCAGCCACAGATTTGGAGCTCTGATACCATGTTAGAATCCAAAATCATCTGCATGCAAGATGGATACCTGTCACATGCAAAAGATATGAAGAACCAAAAAGATGTTCTCTGAACCTCAAAGTGTAAAAATGCATTAAGAGAATCGATTATTAAAAAGTGATCAATCCTTATGAAGGAGATCAAGAAACCCTAAATGAAACCCTAGTGTACACACTTAATAATTAATCAATTAATTAATTATTAATGTGCCTAAGTTTAGCTTAAGTAATAAAGAGGAATAAGTGACTTAATTAATTAATCAATGTGATGTAATTAATTAAGCATAATAACTTATTACTCTAATGAGAGCAAATAAAATAAAGAGTTTAACTAATAAATTGTAAAAATAGATTTTTGTAGTTTATATTCATATTGTTGATTACATTGCATTGCGCCACATATTTCAAACTCAAAGCATTGCTTCTACATTGCATAACTAATAACTAGATGTTGAT
>VDFB02109857.1:343899-365251 GCA_007258455.2 Sequoia sempervirens
TTACCTCATTCTTTGCTATGGCTAAAGCCTAAAATGGTGCTGACAAACTATGGATGCTTGGAAAAATCTATCAAAATAATATATAAGCAATAGCATAGACAAGACCTTATTTGACTTTGAAAAATCCTCAAAAATGTGGTCTCAATGGTGGTGGAATTCCATGACAATCCATAACTAATACTGTCATGGTGATTAAGTAGTTCCATTCCATCCTGTGAAACCACATTTCTTTGAGGCATTTTTTCAAAGTAGTTCTTTGCCTTGTCTATGCTACCACCACATTTTTCATACACATGTCTACCAAAGCATTTTATCAAACAATTCACTTCCTTGCTGCTATGGCAAAAGCCTAAAAAAATACTTTTTGAAAAAGCTATGGATGCTTGAAAAATATATCAAAGCATAATAGTAAGCAACAAGCTATGGTCTCATGGTTTTTTTTCACGTGAAAATCAGTGTGATTTTATTCACATTTTTTTGTAGGTTATAAACACTTTTTTTTTTGCCAATTTTGTTGTTTTAAATGACATTCAAGTTTATGGTGCTTTTGTTGTTTATATGATGATATGTGATATTCTAATCCTAATTCATGCTTCTAGGTTGCATAGATATATATTTTGTTTTTACATTTTTTTTGTACCAATGAACCCAAAACGAACTGAACCCCCTCCAAAAAAATTTGGCCAAACCGGCAAACCGAACCCCCGAACCTAAACCTCAAAACCTATTCTAACACTCTTCATTTTTCCTGCACAAACTTAATTGACCACCAAATTATGTTGCCCCTTGACTTTACCCACATTTACTCCCTCAAACCTCTCTTTTTCATTCAAAACCCCTATTCTCCCAACTAGGGCATGTCATGCCATAACATACTTTTGACCTCCCTTGTCCTTGTAGACCTTTTGAACACATCAAACTCCACAATCTCACCATATTTCCAACCTATTCTAACTTATTTTCAAGCAATTTCTTCTTTTCACCTCTTCTAGCCTTGCTTTTAAAGGGCCTCAATTTTGAATTTTCAACAGGGGCAGCATTAGTAATCTCTTCCAATCCCCTTACTAATGCTATTTTCTTATTCCTACTCCCTATCTTACTTACATCAGGCCCATATCACCGAGACACAGCCTAAACAATAGGTGGAATGGCTTATTTCAACATACTACACTCAAACCCTTAAGGGATCAATCTGGTTGAACATAGCTCAGAGCGATTATGTGTGTTTGGTTGAGAAAGAGAACCATTCCTAGCATGAAAATTTCTATTCGGACGCATTGGAACAGTCTGCTTGGTCACACGAGTTGCAGAACAAAAGTTGCACCATTTTGCAACTTTCCACTGCTTCCATTTGACACTTTTTTCATCAACTGAAATCTGGACACCACGGGAAAACCACTATGAGATAATAAAAACTAAGAGAGGTTATTGTAGAGGGGCCCAACACAATCCCATGGGATCAGATGAGAAGTTTCTAAGTATCATGGTGTCTGAGTAACCTCATGTTGAAGTTTGCAGCCATTTTGCCCTTTCAACCCTTAAGGGATTGATCTAGTTGAACATAGCTCAAAGCAATTCTGCATCTTTGGGTGTGAAAGATGACCATTCCTAGCATAAAAATTCCTACTCGGACACATTGGAACAATTCATTTGGTCACACGAGTTGCAGAACGAAAGTTGCACCACTTTGCAACTTTCCACTGCTTCCATTTGACACTTTTTTCATCAACTAAAACTTGGACACTACAGGAAAACCACTTCGAGATAACTAAAACTGAGAGAGGTTATTGTATAGGGGCCCAACGCAATCCCATAGGATTAGATGAGAAGTTTCTAAGCATCACAGTGTCTGATTTTCTAAGCATCACGGTGTCCGATTAACCTCATGCTGAAGTTTGCAGCCATTTTTCCATTTGGACCCTTAAGGGACCAATCCGGTTGAACATAGTTCAGAGTGATTCCACATTTTTGGGTGCAAAAGAGGACCATGCCTAGTGTAAAAAATCATATTCAAACATTTTGGAACAGTCTGTTTGGTCACACGAGTTGCAGAACTAAAGTTGCACCACTTTGCAACTTTCCACTGCTTCCATTTGACACTTTTTTCATCAACTGAAAACTAGACACCATGGGAAAACCACTCTAAGATAACAAAAATTGAGAGATATTATTGTAGAGGGGACCAACATGATCCCATGGGATTAGACGAGAAGTT
Source organism: Sequoia sempervirens (assembly GCA_007258455.2). Lineage (NCBI taxonomy): Eukaryota > Viridiplantae > Streptophyta > Pinopsida > Cupressales > Cupressaceae > Sequoia > Sequoia sempervirens. The sequence continues at coordinate 346,115 of VDFB02109857.1, forward strand.
TCTAAGTGTCACAGTGTCTGAGTAACCTCATGCTGAAGTTTGCAGCCATTTTTCCCTTTGGACCCTTAAGGGATCGATCTAGTTGAACGTAGCTCAGAGTGATCCCGCATGTTTGGGTGCAAAAGAAGACCATTCCTAGCGTAAACATGTCTATTTGGATGTGTTGGAATAGTCCGTTTGGTCACACGAGTTGCAAAACGAAAGTTGCACCACTTTGCAACTTTCCACTGCTTCCATTTGACACTTTTTTTATCAACTAAAAACTAGACACCATGGAAAACCACTCTGAGATAATGAAAACTGAGAGAGGTTATTGTATAGGGGTCCAACATGATCCCATCAAATCAAATGAGAATTTTTTAAGCATCACGGTGTCCGAATAACCTTATGCTGAAGTTTGCAGCCATTTTTCCCTTTGGACCCTTAAGGGATCGATTTGGTTGAACATAGCTCAAAGCGATTCCGCGTGTTTGGCTGCGAAAGAAGACCATTCCTAGCATAAAAATTCCTATTCAGACACATTGGAACATTCTATTTGGTCACACAAGTTGTAGAACAAAATTTGCACCACTTTGCAACTTTTCACTGTTTCCATTTGACACTTTTTTTATCAATTAAAAACTGGACACCACAGGAAAACCACTCTGAGATAATAAAAACCAAGAGAGGTTATTGTAGAGGGGCCCAACATGATCCCATGGGATTAGACGATAAGCTTCTAAGTATCGCGGTGTCTGAATAACCTCATGCTAAAGTTTGCAGCCATTTTTCCCTTTGGACCCTTAAGGGATCGATCTGGTTGAATGTAGCTCAGAGCGATTTCGCATATTTGGGTGTGAAAGAGGACCATTCCTAGCATAAAAATGTATATTCAAATGTGTTGGAACCATTCCTTTGGTCACACAAGTTGCAGAACGAAAGTTGCACCACTTTGCAACTTTCCACTGCTTCCATTTGACACTTTTTTCATCAATTAAAAACTAGACACCACAGGAAAACCACTCTGAGATAATGAAAACCGAGAGAGTTTATTGTAGAGGGGCCCAACATGATCCCATGGGATTAGACGAGAAGTTTCTAAGCATCATAGTGTCCGAGTAACCTCATGCTGAAGTTTGCAGCCATTTTTCCTTTGGACCCTTAAGGGATCGATCTGGTTGAACGTAGCTCGGAGCGATTCCGCGTGTTTGGGTCTGAAAGAGGACCATAACTAGTGTAAAAATGCCTATTCAAATAATTGGAACATTCTGTTTGGTCACACGAGTTGCAGAACGAAAGTTGCACCACTTTGTAACTTTCCTGCTTCCATTTGACACTTTTTTCATCAACTAAAAATTGGACACCATGGGAAAACCACTCTAAGATAATGAAAAATGAGAGAGGTTATTGTAGAGAGTCCCAACACGATCATATTGGATTAGACGAGAAGGTTCTAAGTGTCACGATGTTTGAGTAACCTCATGCTGAAATTTGCAGCCATTTTTCCCTTTGGACCCTTAAGGGATCAATCTGGTTGAACAAAGGGTCTATACTCTAAACTTATCCAAACCTTACCAACTCTTGGGGAAGAAATTATAAGGTGTCAAAACTTCAAAATCCACAATTAGATCTCAGTTATACCACTGTACAATGGGTAAACCACAAAACCCTCTATTGTAGCCTAAACCCTTTATTGAAAATGATACTTCCAAAGCTAACCACAACCTAAAAATTACTCAAACAAGTTTTTGATACCCTACACAAGCTCAAACAATCATAAAATAATGCTTCCCTACACAAAAACACAATTTAACTCTTCAAAACCACCATTTTTCTTAAAGAAAACTCACTTTTACACACATGGGTTTCACACTCATCTCACTTTCAGACCTCCCCAACACTAACACATCATTCCCACATATTAATAATGTTAGTGCAGACATATTCCTCAAGTTATAGAGGCTAAAAAAAGAGGAATGGGTCAAAAATCTATTTTTATTTACTCAAAACCTTCAAATGTACAAGTTCAGGCTGGTTTTAGTAAATTGATGATATTCTACTCCTTATTTGCCTTGATGAACAAAACCTATTGAGTGGTGCTCCTGCACCAATCATACATTGACCTTCGTGCCCCTCCTAAAGTTTGGACCACATCCATTACCTCCACATAAAACTTGGCATCCTTGGTCTTCTTGGTTCCCATGCCTTGATATGGTTATGCAAATGAAAATGAAGAAAAGTAATCATCTCCTTCTCTGCTAGCTAGAAGAATGCGTGCTTAATGTTTTGATACATGATATCAGCTCTCTCATCTACTCTCATGGTTGAATACCGAAATCTAGTATGGTGGTCCTCCAGAGTTCCAATCATCTTTCTTCCTCTTCCACCAAATGTTGGCTTGATCCACACGTCTTCCACCTAATTGACTTTGTTTTTGAAATTTGAAGTTTCTCCTAAGTCACCAGTGTTGCTTTGTCTACCTTTTCAGACTCTTTCATTTCTATAGATCATCTTTGGGATTTAATCATTTGTACCACATGTGGTTGATGTGCTTTGAATCCTTGCATCTAAAGGAAATTTCCTCAACATAAATACTCTCTCATGGTTAACAATCATACATTGACCTTCTTGCCCATCTTAAAGTTTGGACCACATCCATTACCTCCACATAAAACTTGACATCCTTGGTCTTCTTGGTTCCAGCGCCTTGATATTGTTATGCAAATGAAAATGAAGCAAAGTAATCACCTCCTTCTCCGCTGGCTAGAAGAATGCATGCTTAATGTTTTGATACATGATATCAACTCTCTCTTCTGCTCTCATGGTTGAATATCGAAATCTAGTATGGTGGGCCTCCAGAGTTCCAGTCATCTTTCTTCCTCTTCCACCAAATGTTGGCCTGATCCACACATCTACTAGCCTAATTAGCTTTGTTTTTTGAAAGCTGAAGTTTCTCCTGAGTCACCAATGTAGCTCTCTCTTCCTTTTCAAACTCTTTCATTGATACAAATCATCTATACCACATGGTTGATGTGCTTTGAATCATCAGTATAGTCTTCAAAATTGGTTGCTAGTACAAGTTCATTTTGCTTTCATAATACTTTATAACCATGGAGTTCAGCCATTCCTTGATGCCATCAAGTGAAGATTGAGGAATGGCGTCAATCTGGAGTACATCCCACTTGAAGTCTTTGAAAGCAATAGCCATATCAAATTCCTTTTGCCCAAGTCCTACTCTCTCAAGGTTAACAATCTCAATCTCACTAATAGTGATTACTACTAAGAAAGGTAATTCCACCAACTCTACCAAACTGTTTACTGGATAAGAATAATAAAAGCAGAGGCTTTGAAAGGAACTCCTAAAAACCAAGCTCTCTAAATGGTACATATCAAAGTCTAGTTCAAATTCTTTTAGATGAGGCTGCTCCCATAGCTCTCTTACTCACTTGACAAACCTTGAAACTCTATATTGATTTTATTTTTCATGTCCCTCTCTTGTTGTTCTTCCTCAATTTCATCAAGATCATACATTGACCTTCTTGACCCTCCTAAATTTTGGACCACATCCATTACCTTCACATAAAACTGGACATCCTGAATCTTCTTGGTTCCCATGCCTTGATATGCTTATGCAAATGAAAATGAAGCAAAGTAATCATCTCCTTCTCTATTGGTTGGAAGAATGCATGCTTAATGTTTTGATACATGATATAAAATCTCTCTTCTACTCTCATGGTTCAATACCAAAATCTAGTATGGTGGGCCTCTAGAGTTCAAGTCATCTTTCTTTCTCTTCCACCAAATGCTAGCCCAATCCAGACATCTGCCAACCTAATTGACTTTGTTTTTGAAAGCTGAATGGTGCAGGAGCACCCACACCTCACCCTCAATTTGTGATCATTTGATGGTAAATTGGGAGGACAGTTGGTAAATTTTAGTATGTTGAGGTATTTTTGTCTTGAATAAGGTCTAATAGACCAACCTTTTATGTACTTTGGGAATTAGTAGGTTAGGGTGGACAAATGTGCAAAAGCACTCTTGAATTAAATAATTGTTGATATTGCCATAAAGGAAAATTATGTAAAAATTAGGTGGGAGTGTAGAGAAAGAGTCTAAAAGTTATGTTATAAGGGTGTCTAAGTGGTCCTAGGCCTTTAGAATATTAAATTTGCATGATAAAGCTTAGTAAGCAAAACCATTCTTAAATAATAAATACTAGTATTTGTAGGCTTAATAAGGGTTTGGTGGTTCAAAGGTAGTTATGGGCATTGAAGGGAGATTATTCTCATTTGAAATGTATTAAAAACACCATTCAAGCCTAAATGGGGGTTCAATCAATAGTTTTTTTTAAGATTGGTGCTCTTCATAACGCCTAAAACTATGGAATTTCAACATTTTTATGAGTTTTCAGTTTCTTTTCTATGTGTACGACCTAGTACAGGCCTCTTATGAAAATAAATTCATGAAACATTGTGGTGGCAGGTCTTAACCTAGATTTCAATCTATTTTGATACACCTTTGGTTGTTTTAGTGAAAGGAAAATCCATTTTTCTTTATTCAGCCTGTACAGACCACCAGGGTCTGAGTTTACTTTTTTTTTGTGATGGAGCCCTTCCTCCTACTGTGGTGAATTGTGACTCAGAGGAAAGGTTTACAATTTTTGTTTTTCAAGTTTCCTTAACTCTTTTAATAATGGTAAGGTGTTTATAGGGCTGGTGATGTTGTTTTAGGTTGAGAATGTGAGATTTTGGCTTGAAATGGAGGAACCAAAGTGATGTTTTTGATATCTACTGAGCCTAAAGGATAGGTGAAGGTGTATTATGTGTGTTCAGACCCTAAAAAACTTGTTTGATGGGTTGGTGAGGTTTGGACGGCCTTGGAGTTGTGAGATGCTAAAAACCCTACGTATTTGTTAGAAAATTGAGGGTTTTAATCAATTATGGCTTAGAGGTTGAGTGCTTTTCTAAAACTTGTGGAATTGGGAGTTTTGTGACTTATTTGATGTCTGCCCAAAGATTGTGGGGTTAGAAGAAGTTTAAAGAGCAGTTTGTTTGTAAAACAGGGCTAATTTTGTAGCCTTTTTGCAGGGCAATTTGAAGGATCTCCAAGAAATTGCAAAGAAACCTTGTATGTCTAGCTTGGGAATGGTGTTGGGGGTTTTAGTAGATGTTATATTGATGATGAGATGGTCCTTGAGAGGAATTATCTAAAATTTAAGCCAAATTGTTGAGTTTCGAAGCCTTTTTGTTGGTAGTTGTTCCAAGATGGCCAAATGAAATAACAAAGGTTGTTGATTTACTAAAATCTAATTTGTTTGAGTCTTCTCCACCTTGACTCTGCATCACTAAAGTTTCTCTTGAGTCACCAGTGTAGCTCTCTCTTCCTTTTCAAACTCTTTCATTGCTACAGATCATCTCTAGGATTTAATCATTTGTACCACATGGTTGATGTTCTTTGAATCCTTGCATCTAAAGGATATTTCATCAACATAAATATTGCTACTCTCTGAAGGTTAACAATCTCAATCTCACTAATAGTACATTTACAACCATATTCAAAGATTTTCCTTTAAAAGGCTACAAATTCAAATATTGACTTAAATAGCCTTCAAGAGGCTTTAAATAGCCTTTACAAATGATTCTACATCTTTCCAATCATGCCTAACTGTTCTTTTTGTAACTAACATGACTTATTACATTATAAATCAATTGTGGGTGTGTTATGACCTTATTCAATTGACAAAATCATAACACAAAACTAACTTAAAAGATTTTCGTGAACCAAATTTGATCAATAACCTTGGTGCCCCTACACCAAATTTCATTATTTCAGTAAATGTCATTACAAGTAAATCTCATTACAATGCCTTAGGTACTCTGTTCTCACAGATATTTTACAATGTCACTCATACATTCGAGATTATCTTATAATGTCTACATCATAGGTTCTCATTTAGAGGTTAACTTCAAATGAGAAACTTTAGATTCCCTCACAAAGCTTCGCACACTCTTTTATAATGGCTTGAAATCAAAATTTAGATTTGTCAAGATCATCAAAATAAGGATGTTGCATTACTTTTTTGGCTAAGATTCTCTTTGATGGCTCCAAAATCAGCATTTTCTGCAAGGAGAGACCAATCAATTTTTACTAGTTTAGTTACAGATAGACAAAGTAAAAGAATAAAAAGAAATAGCTCATGTCCAAAATGGAAATGAATTGAAAATAGATGGAAGGAACTTACAGATAAGCATGGTAGTCTCTCAACTTAGTCACTCCTGCTCATACATCTTCACTGCAAGTTCCTAGATACCTATTGCACACAACACCTCTCATGAATCTAGAATATCTTGAAACTCGAGATGCTCCTATAATTTCTACATCATAGGTGCTCATGATAAGGTTAACTTCAAATACATAACTTGAAATTCCCTCACCAAGCTTCGCACACACTTTTGTAATGGCTGAAAATCATAATTGAGATTTGGCTTCATAATCAAAATAGGGATATTGCATTGCTTTTATGCCTGAGATTCTCTTGGATGGCTCATAAATTTGCATTTTCTGCAAGGGGACGCCATTCAATGTTTATTGGGTTACTTACAAATACGCAAAGTAAAATAAGACATGATAGCATTGGCATCAAACAAATTAACATGGATACAAGTATAAATTAATAAGAATCGTTGTTCATATACTTACAAATTAATCCAATGAACCATCTGGATCAGCTCTACTCTTTATTGTGTCAAGTATTGTCTCATGGTCAGACTCACAGACCTTTCACAAGGTCTTGTTCAAAGGTCTACCCCCATATTTTCTCAAACAAACATTGGATGCCACAACAAGGTTCGAGTAATGAAGAATCTTATGATGCGTGTCAAAGTCCTCAAACAGCCAATGTTTAACACTCTTATGTGGGTACCTTCTAAGCCATGTTCCAGTAACAACAACTGAGCCTGTAGGGTATTTGATGTTTTCTCCATCTATAACTGGGGCTTCCAATTTCTTTTTGGCCTCAACACAATGACACAAGTAATAGTTTGTCCCCTCTTCGTTTTCTTCATTTGCAATAACTGCATAAACATGCCCTGCATTGATATGTGCATAAAATCACTTGAAATTAGTCAACATTATGAATACAGTATAAAGTAAGATAACAATATGGAATTTGAAAAACTAAGCAAGTAGATATATTACCTGGTTGAACTAGATCTGATACGTGGTCAAAGTCGACCGATGATTCCATTTGTGTTAGTTCCAATGCCGTCGAAGGGCAATATGTGTGAAGTGGGGTAAGATAACTTGTCAACCATTTGTCAACCCACTCCCCTAACTCACAATCATTCCAGGCTTGCATTGTACATGAAGAATAAAATCATGCCATCTTACATGTATTGATACTCCATGAACCTGCATATGAGCTAAGGAAAGAGTGTAGCTCACTCGATCCTATTAGTGTACAACAATCCTCATATGGTGCAATGTTAGTATCATCCATCAACCAAAAAAATCTACGAACTAAAGACATACCTTCATTACTTGGACCCATCGAAGCATTACACCACTCGACAATTGAACATGCATCTTTCAACTTTGCACTGTCTTTATACTTTAACTCTTCTCGTGCTAATGCTCTTTTCATGCATGCTCCTGCACCATCATGCTCCCCCTTTCCATACCCGGCCTCACAAAAGTTCCATATATGTTGAACACCTATAGTGAGATGCATCTTGCACAACCAGTAGAACATGCACGCGTTCTTGAACTGTGTTGCACAGTTATCCGACCATATTATATGTTGACCGTATGCTATGCCCCTCCAAACCAAATCACTATAGAACATCTGGAAGCAACCTTGCACGAACTCTGGAGAATGTGTGTGATCATCACTAATATAAAAGTGATACTCCCTCAATACCTTCCTTTGGTCCTCTGTACTATCAACTGCATGAATAATGTTATGTGCACAAATATCAAAACCTGTGTGGAGTTGTAATACTATGACTGCACCTCACACTATGGCTGTAGAGTGTAGTTCTCTGCAAAGTCAACCACTAATACTATGTTGCCAACTAGAAAGGTGTCCTTGCATAGCTTGAATTGTGTGTCCATCCATCGGACTCTATGGGTATTCCTTGCATACTCATACACTATATTCTCACGAAACATGGACATAAACTGATACACTGGAATCTTCTCAATAACCAAATCACACCTTTTTGCTTGAGACCCATCTTTTGTAGCATATTCCACTGTTTTATACTTCCCAAAATCTACTAGTTTATGCCCCACCTCATCTATGCTTTCCATATGTTGACATATTGGCATTCATTGCAAGCCACGGCAACGCTCGCATGAACCATCCAAGCATGTTTTCCTGTAGAATATTTGGCCATCCTCTATTTGACTTAAAAAAAATTATAAGAACTCTCTTGAATATTTTTGTGGGGTTTCTATGCCACAATCCTGCAAAACATCATTAGTATGCAAATCTAAACATATAGAACGATAAACATCATAATGGTTAGCAAATTCAATATGTAGTCTACAGCAACAAGTAGTGTGTGCGTGATTTATCTTGACATAAAAAGGTTTAAGCATTTCAAAAAATATTTGAGAAATACTAATTTGAGGATAAGCATTTTGAAATTTATGAAAAAATTGGGTTTGAGTCATATCCAAAAAATGAATTGGATGTGGCTCACGGTTTCGACTACCGGTTCTCCTTCTTACGACATCCCTTTGATTTGGAGATGGCCTTGTATTATTCTTCCAATAATCTTCAATTATTTTTCTCATTGCTTCAACAACTTCTTTATCTTTATGTGGCAGTCTTCCCAAGAATGCCCATAATTCATTTGAATCGGTGCCCTCAATTCTTTTGCCTTTGAACAGCTTTTGATAAAAAAATTCTACTAATTTACATTTGTTCACTTGTCTTTTTAATGAGACGAGATCTCTTTGTTTGATAGCTTACCAAAGTCGATGTAATGACACGTCGGGTGACATTACTATCCTTTGAGCGTGAGGTCTTACCCACACTCTCATAAGCATCCATTAGATTCTTCACAATAGTGTTTTCACTTAATGCCTTCGATATTCTCAACCCAAGAGTCTTCATGATGTTTTGTACTTTAAACCCCGCATCATTTGAACAAATAGTTGACATTTTCCAGTCTTATTTAGCCATTCAAAGAACATTTTCCAAATCTTATCAGCATATCTTCTACAACTGCATTCTAGAATCTTACCTTCCATGTGCTACAAAATATCCTCATCAATATTAATCAAAAACTTTGGCTTTCTATGCAAAATTCTAGGTGGTGTTCTCTTAGGTACATACATCTCAACATTAGCAATTTCATCAATATTTAATTGAGGTGGGCTAGATTGCGTTACCTTTGACCAAGGGTGGAATAGAATACATACCTTGAGGTTCGTGAGGGATGATGGCATACCATGTTCAAAATCCGAGTGATGATGTACTCTCAACTTCAGATGTGGTGGATGGTGTCAACCATACTCACTTGCCATAACTCATTTGGCTGTAAAATCGACAAAATATGTATAAATTTGATGTATCGTCGGGTGCTTGTAAAATTTGATGTCTAATTTTCAAAATTTTAAAAGTTTATCCCTAACATTTGTCAAAATTTTGATGAACCTAGGTTTCATCAAAATTTTGACTATCAGTTTCATCAAAATTTTGACAAACATGAAAAATAAGAAAAAAATAAAATTGTGGCCAACATAAAGAAAGTGAATTAGGTGATTTATTGCGTAGTGTTTTCTCTACTTGAGATAGTTTGTGGAGAACTAAGGATGATTTTCTTGGGAAAAACAGAAAAAATTCAAGAAGATATCACCAGGTTGAGGGTAGTCATTGTCTTTTTGCATAATTCAGTTGTGAAGTCAGATTTGTAGTTTCAGGGTTTGAAAATCATATTTTAAAGCAACATCTCATCGGATTTCATTTTTAGAGGTTTAGGGTTTTGAGAATTTCATGTCCAGATTTTGTTGTGGAATCACCATAAGATCACAACCAAGGAACAAATTCTTGTGATGTAATTATGTGATCCATAACTCTATTGTTCATGTGGCACAGTTGTGCTATAACAAATACAGATGCATTCATGTGTGACCCAAGTTTAATGTGGCTATGTTGTGATAGAAATGGAGGCACTCATATAATGTAGTTAATTCAGGTTGTATAATATAGGTGTCAATCATCATTGGGTGCATTCAGGTTGTCTCAAGTTTAACAGGTTAGGATGTAATTATAGCATGATCCAAGAGTGATTACCTCTTGCTGCAATAAAGAGCCTATAACTCTGGTTGATATGCAGAGTGGTTGTGTTATATCAATTATGTAGTGCATTAAAGCACAACCCATGTTTAATGGGCTATTCTAGAGAGTGATCAAGATTTTGTAAACCTTATGAATGTTACTTAAAAGTGTATAGCTTAAACTACAAACCAAGTTTGTTACATACTTGAATGCAATTTTGGGTTACCACAAACTATAATAATGTGATCTGCTAATAACCATTATGGAAAGTATTAAAGCAAGACCCATACTATATAGGATACATTTCCCTGATCAGGTTTACATACCTTAATGATCAAACACAAGCTTCCCACACACTCTAGGATACAATCCAAGATCATACCACAACTTTGTCAAGACAACTAATTTTCTGACCCAAGATTTAAGGTTGTTTTATAGTACCAACAGAAGCATTGGTAAGAGCATGATTAGGGTACAAACCCTAGGCCTCCGTAGAAACATAAACAATAACTCTAGCGGATTAGTGAGGTTGCAATACTAGAAAGATTGAGACATTGTAACTAATAAAAAAAATTTGCAATCTAAAGATTGTAGCCAATAACAAGCACACTATGTAGCTTAGTGACATTTGTAAATGAAATCTACATAAGAATAATGACAGTCACTTGAGATGTGACAGTCAAAAAGAGGTTGAGCAGTGACAAAATAATAAAGTTCAAACCTTGCATAGTAAAGTGGAGATTTTAACAGTGAGTTTCCTTACCCCCTTGCTGACCTTAAGGGTTTTTCAAATTATTTTGGTAGTGTTAGACAAGGCAAATGCAATCAAGGAATGGTTGTCCAAATGAAGTAACAGTGGTAATCATAGGTTCAATGTTTCTTCTTTGCCATTAATGTATAATGGAGGTAGTGGATTGCATGTTTGAGCAGTGTTTTGAGACTCATCAAAGATGGGAGAATAGTGAATAATACCTTGTGGACTGTGAAGTAGTTTCAATAAGGTTGAAGGATCTGAAGATCTACAATACCATGAAAAAATGAGTCCCCTCTAGTAAATAGGCAGTCTATAGGGCATAGTTTGATTTTATAGAAGGATGCTCATGAAAAGAATCTTCAAGTGATAGTGAGTGAGTTGTTCGAGATTGCAGCTGAGGGTGCAATACCTAGTCTTAAAGGAAGTTAGCAAAGCAGTAATTGTGCAAGAAAATCAAATCGTACACAACAAAAATTCACAATGTTATCTTGCATAATGCCTTGAGTTTGAAGATAAAAATCTCATTGTATCTTGATGAAAGTGGTGACCTTAATGGTCAATCACTTGCAACCATGATTTTAAAACATGTTATTGTGCTTATGGAGGAAACATTTTAAGCAAGGCAGTGATTGGTGGTTTGGAACAATGGCAAATATGAAGGACTTGCTTTATATGCATACTATGCAGTCTAGCTTAAGACAACGTTCTTAGAAGAGATTGAAGGTGGATTATAGAACTCAAGGGTTACCATGAAAAGGATTAAAGCAAAGACTAAGATCTATTTAAAAGCCATGGTCATGAAGATATTAAATATGTCAAATGCAAAACCCTAGTAGCTGGAGTAATGAATACAGTGCCAAAGAGGATAGTGTGCTGGGAAAAATTTAGGAGATCTCCACATTATCTAATTATAGGGAAATACATCATTTATTTATTTATTTTAACTAAAAGAAATCATTCTAAACCCTATATAGGATACATTGATACTTCAAAATCCTCTAAAGGAATTTGAGATTATGCAAATATATGTCAAGTAAATACCTAGATTACAAATAGTAGTGGGAACAATGTAAGATTTGTTGAGTAGAGCAGGAATGAGATAAGCAGCAATGAATCCTATGCCTCCTTTCACGCACATCTCATCACCGTTCTCTATCATTCCATACTGAAACACTTCTCCATTTTAGCAGTCTATGCTTGAAAATAATGTTTTGATGAAGGTTTTAGAGTATGTTTATTAAAATGAAAACTCCATTCTGGTGGGCTACGCCTGAAAATAAGATTTTGACAAAAGTTTTAGGGTATATTTATTAAAGTTTTAGAGTATTTTGGTGGGCTATATTCTTGATTCCTTAAATGATTTATTCAAATGGATTGTGACTAAATAAATGACTAACTATTTTGTCATTTTTATTTGTGTGACTAAATAATTTTTAATCAACGACCAAACTAGTAATTTATTTACTCATTTATAATTGAGTTGCAAAAAATGAGCAGAATTTAGTCATTTTTAGTTGTTGTGACTAAAAGTTTTAGTCACCTAGTCATTTATTTTCCAAATTCTACTAGTGTGTGCTTCCTTGTGTGATTAGGGCTCTCTCAATGTTGAGGGCCCTAGGGATAAGCTCGTCATAAGAAGTGACACATTGCATCTTTAACTAAAAGGATAAATCCATATTGACATTAGCAATGATGATTCTGACTTGTTGCTCCTTAGGAATGGATCACTTGCTCTTACTAGCTCGCTACCTCCATCATTGTAGGAAGTTTGTGATCAAGTTCAATATTCTGATTTTAGGAGTCTAACGGTTGGAAATCATAGTAAAATCAGAATTTAATAAGTTTTGGAATTAGCATTTTAAAGTGTTTTTTGGGGTCATTAACTTCAGACTATCTTCTCTTTTGCAGGGGTGGTTGCATGCCAAATTTTTTTGGTGTAAAATATTGGAATTATTAGATTTTGTTACCTGTCTATGAATAAAAATTATTGGAGTGTGAGTTTGATATTTTTTTAAGATATAAATAGTCAAGTTTGGTAAAGAAAAATAATGTCAGATAATATTAATCTAGCACAAAATGAAGAAACACTTGATAGATTGTGGGCTAGATTGAAAAGAAAGGGTGATGGGAAATGTTATTGTCCTTGCAATAATTGCAAGGGCTTAAAGACAAGACAACTTTTAATCACAACAGCTGAGAAACATTGTAGGAAGCATGGTCAGGTTCAAGGGGGGCATGATTATCTTCCATTGGTAAGTTGTTCATTATATGTGTTTATATTGATTGAATTTGTAAATGTTTATATCTTTTTAACATTTTATATATATAATCACTTGATCATGATCATGGTTTATTTGTGTCTATCATTATTATAAAGGTGGGGCGCCCTAGGAAAGATGATATGGATTATCACGTTCTCGTAGAATGTGTGGTTTGCAAGCGCATCTAACATGGAGCTATGAATATCAAGATGAAGCACGATCCTATGAAGATGATGGTAAAATATTAGCTGATCCATGACACATTTAGGTGGCGAGTTGATCATGATGACGTAGATGACTTTGATGGAGGTTCATGATTTACCCAGACTTGAGAAGGCATACTTGCGCCCCCTTTTATGAAGGCTCTGAAACAACTCTTCTCTCTGATGTATTGTTGTTGTTGAACTTGAAGGTTATGAATGGTTTATCAAACATAGCAATCTCACGGATGTTAAGGTATGTCATATATATCATCTTTTTTCATCTATTTTAATTGTTGTTAGTTCATCACTAGTAAATAAAGGATGAAATATGTACCATTAATATTCTTTATATTAACAAATTATTTTTTGTTGTAGATTGATTAGTGAATTTTTGTTACCACCATCAAATATTTTACCTCGCTCATACCAAGATTTATCTGGCATTATGAAAGATATCGGAATGGAGTATCAAACAATAGATGCATGTCCGAATGATCATATTATATATCATAAACAACGAGAATTTGCAACAAAATGCTCGGAATGTCATATCAGTAGATATCGAATAGATCAACTAACAAAAAAGGTGTCTCGCAAGGTTGTTCATTATATTCCCATTATTCCACATATGTAATGATTATTTAGGTGTGAAAGCTTAGCGCAATTTATTGATTACCATGCACGAAATAGAAGTGGAGATGACATTCTTTGAATGCCTGCGGATGGTTCTGCATATAGGGACATGGAGGAAAAATGGCCACACTTTAAAGAAGAACCTTGTAATCTCAGGCTTTCATTGGGAGCAGACGATGTCAATCCATTTGGAGAGTTGAGATCTATTTACTCGGTGTGGCTTGTTTTTGTTATCAACAATAACATTCCTCCATGGATGTCAATAAAGAGGGAGCACATAATGTTGTCAATGATTGTTTCAGGTATTTGTTTACATCAATTTTCTTTAACATAGTAGCATCTCATTTGTCTTATTTGTTGCATAATGACTTATATTTTTCATTCAATAGTCACATGTACATTAATTTATATATATTGCAAGAAATGGTTATAATAATTATGTAACGCTTTATGTTCATTCAACTAGGTAAGTACCAAGTTAAAGATATGAATGTATATATCGAGCCTCTTATCGATAAGCTACTAAATTTATGGAATGGCATCACTATTTATGATGTCTCTAGACCAATAGGACAAAGACAATTTTAATTCCATGCAATGCTTGTATGGACAATTCATGATGCCCCAGGGCTAACACACTTTTGTGGTATGTTATAATGTTCAATCGCGACTTTTAACAATATTTAATTTTATGACGAGATATCATGCATGTTTTTAAATAATCTATTCATTATATATAATTATAAAAATTAACATATTTAATCCAATTATATATGATCTTGCAGGTCTTCAAACAAAGGGAAAATTTGTATGTCTAATTTGTGGTCCAACAATGAAATCTCGTCATTCAACAAGTTTAGGAAAGCAGGTCTTTGATGAGTATAGGCACTTCCTCCATAGAAATAATAAGTATCGAACTACTGAAAACATATTTTCAATGGGAAAGAGGAGAATACATCAAAACCACGAAGAATGTCACCTCGCCTATGAAAGTTGGAATATAATAGAATTAATCGTCAAGGTTATACATCGGATCAAATTTTTTATCTATCATATATGATATGTTTTGAATTTATATTTTTATATTGTGTTGTGTTTACTCATGTTGTAATTGACAATGATTGTCGTTGTTAATTTGTTTAACTTATATGCTTCATGAAGGTCGCCAAGGCATTAATGGTCAGCTTCCACAAGGACTGAAAAGTTATCCCAAACAATTTAGTAGGTTTCCATACTATGAGTAACTACAAATTGTGAATTTGTTTGATACAAAGCATATCATAAAGAATATAACATAAACGCTATGGAAAATATTAGATAGAAGGCATGACAAAGAAAAAATTGTCAAAATTTGTAGTGACATTCAGGAAACCAATCATGCAATGAAAAATGTCATTCAATTAAATAGTGATGGAGACCAAATTAATATAAGTGCCCTTCCTTGGTTATTAACAGAGTAGGAAAGCAATGCTATAAAAGAATCTTCATACTTAAAATTGGATTCTAAAGGATTTGCTACTTAACATAAACAATATAATAACAAAGAAAGGTGAATTTGGGTCACCGTGGATGAAAATGCATGATTGGCATACCTTCATTAAGGTAATTATTCTAGTATATTATATACACTTGTATAATGCATGTACTTTTCAGTGTATTATGTTTACTACTTTTGGAAAAATAATGAAAAGATCATTTTATAATTGTTACAGTACATTCTACCTCTATCTCTCTCAGACAACTTTGAAAACAATGTCAAGCAAGTTATATATAATCTTGGAAAATACATGAGGTTAAGTAGCGATATTTGTTCAATTCATTGTATACATCTTATAATTTCTATTTGTTTTACTTGTTATGTAATATACTGTATAGTTTTGTTAAATCTCGTTAATATATTTGCGCGTTGAATCACTTGTAGATTATTTTCATCTAAAGAAATCCATAAAGAAGATATAAATTATTGAAAGAGAAAAATTTATCGTCTAATGTGTGAAATGCAAAAATTCTACGTTCGACATTTTTCAATGCACAAGAACACTACCTCATACACCAAGTTGAGGAGATTGAATTGTGTGGACCTGTACACACAAGGTCAATGTGGATGGTTGAGAGGCACTTGAAATTTTTGAAGGCTTTGGTTATCAAAGACACATCCCGAGGGTTCTAAGTGGTGAGGGATATATGGTATACCAGACCATGGTGTACATTAGTGAATATCTTTCTAAGTTTGCAGCAAAGATCTATGTAGACGATTTAGGATCTCTACCATTTCAATGTAAATTCAAAGGAGTAACCAAGGAAAGGTAGATTATGGAAAGTGAGGTAATTATAAGATGGTCATGGAGATTAATTGAATATATTTTATGTTTATGTATATTGTACTTATTTAATTTTTAATCTTCAATATACATCAATTATAAATTAAGGTCGATCGGTATTTAATTAATTATACTGCTTGTGAATTTCAATTTTTTTTTATACAATTGGTCGAGAGTGGGATGCACTACATTTGTACGTCGCAAACAATCTTGATTGGATGATGGTATGGATTGAATGATGTCAACAATCCGGTCGTGCATTAACATGGGAAGGTGTGGCTTCATTGGTTAAAGAAGCTCATCGTGATGGAGATTCCAATGTTACACAAAGGGAAATTGATTTAGTATATAGTTTAAGAGATAAAACAAATAGGTATATAAATATATTAATCACCCATATTATTTAATTATTTTCAAGTATATTGATGTATATATATGTTGAGATTGTTTTCTTTGCATACATTCTACCAAGAATAAATATGTTTATCAACTGACAATATTGCAATAATTTTTACATGTTTGACATATTGCAGGTGAAACACCACAAGGCTATGTGGTGCAATGGTCGTAAATTTACTCAGAGGTTCCAGGTAAACCGGGTTAGTCATTTATTGTTAGACATGATCAGAGAGGAAGGCCAATAAAGTATAATGTGGTGGAAGAAGATGATACCAAAGAACTAGAATATGATGTAGATGATGATCAAGATCAATAGTTAGTTGATTATGTCCCTAACGAAGATGTCGAAGAGGAGGAACTAGATCATGATGATGTAGGAGTTAATGTTCATGAAGATGATATCCGTGTGGATAATGACATTATTGAAACTAATATTGATGATGATGATGATGATATGACCAATCCTTACAATGTTGAATCTGGATCAGATGATATAGACAAAGAGTTGGATGAAGAAGAAGATCAATGACATTGAAATGTATAAGTTATGTGATTATATTAACTATTTGATATTAATTTCTTGATAGAATTATATTTGA
Source organism: Sequoia sempervirens (assembly GCA_007258455.2). Taxonomy (NCBI): domain Eukaryota; kingdom Viridiplantae; phylum Streptophyta; class Pinopsida; order Cupressales; family Cupressaceae; genus Sequoia; species Sequoia sempervirens. The sequence continues at coordinate 363,552 of VDFB02109857.1, forward strand.
ATTATGTGGTTACATAATTAATTAATGATTTTTTTAATTTTTATGCCATTACATAATTAATTTAATGATGCACTTTTTGATGTTTGAAAGTTCAAAATTAAAACATTGCAATAGTGATGTTAACAACCTTGAAACTAGTATGTTTTATGTTTCATGTGATCATAAAAGATTAAAAAGTAAGTTGTAGAGGTGGTTGTTCAGTGTTTGACATGTAAAGGCCTTTAAAAGGCATAAAGTGATCATTGTAATGGTTGTTGATGGTTGAGGATTTAAAATACAAGCTCTTGACATTCGAAAATCTGTGTTTTTCTTCAAAATTTCTATATTTTTCTTGTTATGCAACATTGTACGGTCACATGCAACCATATTTTGATGTGAAATCAATTCCAGGTCATGAAGATATGTGTTAGCTTTGATTTGAATCTGATTTGAGGGCTTAAGGCATTGATTTGAGTTAGAAAGCTTCATTTCTTGCATACAGTCTTGGCTCTGTTTTTTAGGGTTTTGTAGTCCAAACATGATATAAAGTGGCGCTTACACTTTTTGTGATTACCGTAGCTTGTGTAAGAGGCCCCATGGATACTGTTGTAATTGTAGGATGCATGAATAGGGTGTAGGATGAGAAATAAAGAAGGTATAGCTTCTGTCCTCAATAGTTTTGTGAAGAAAATCATGTGAAATGAGAGGTACTCTTTCCGCCGGATGCTTGTTTGCTCCTTCATTTTCTATAAGAAGGATTTCAAGGCCAGAAGTATGGGTTAGCAAGTTAGATATTTTTTGGTCGAGTCTAGGTAGAGCTGTAGAGAAAATTGTAAAGTTCAATGGTTTTAAGGAAAATGCAATTTAGGTTTTGAGTCTTTTAGTAGTAGGTTTTGAATTCATGGGGATTTGATGTTTTATGATAGTACTGGCATTTGAATTGAAATGATTAATTCAAACTCATGTCTCTCCATTGTACATGCATATCTGAATTTTGAATAAGATAATCAAGGGTTGTCTCGTTCATCTCACTCTTGTGGTGTGTATGATTTTTGTTTTGGCTTTAATTAAAAGAATTAATTAAAGTGTTTGAATAGGATTGTAGGTGGATATGTTATGTATAAGGATTTGATAAGTAGTATTGGGTTAGAATACATGATGAAATTGTAAGGAAATGTTCTCAAGGATCTTACATGTTATGTGTTAAATCTGTCATAAACCCTTAGATCGATGTTTATGAATTTGACTCCGTCAATGGATATATGGCACTGATGTAAGTTGTACTAATTTGTATGGTTCAGTATTTTTTGTCTTTACCTAGCACTTGATACAAATTGCAAATCAATGACTATTTTACATTATGGAATGTGTTGTAGTTATCTCATGCTCCAAATAGTTGATATTACTAATGAACAACCAATTCTATTCAGTATTATGCTATTATGTTGAGCTATTAAATGAGATTATATGTTGTTGTTAATGTTGTTTACAATAATGGTGCAGAGTTTGTAAATGCATTAAGGGATCACCCTCCCAGGTCTTGCAGAGCCCAAAGTGTAGGAGGTCTTTAAAATCCTCATTAGTTGGTCCAAGTCCTTCGAGCTGCCCCTTGATTGGAATTGGAAATTCTATAGGTAAATTAAAAGACCAACCTAGTTACAGTAAAGACAACCAACAGGTAGAGGGGAGAGAGATAGAGGGATTCAGTGAGAGGGAGGGAG
>VDFB02109860.1:0-29036 GCA_007258455.2 Sequoia sempervirens
TACAAGGAAAACTTAGGTCCATAAATGTGGAAACCATACAAGCTATGCAATTGAAAAAGGAAAGGAGAAAATTAGCTCAAATATATATGGTTGCATTAGATTAAAAAGAAGAAAAAATACTTCAACTTTTGAAAAATCCCCCTTTCTTCAAGAATTCAAAGATGTTTTTCTAAAGGAATTATTGGGCTTACCCCTTAAAGAAAAAAATATTTTTCTATTGATATAGTACCTAAAGCTAAACTTGTGTTAAGAGAACCTTCCTAAATGAAAACAATAGAATTATTAGAGCTCAAGATAGGACTAGAGGGACTACAAGAGAAAGGATTAATATGGCCAAGTGTATCCCCTTGGGGAATGCCAATCTTATTTGTTAAAAGGAATATGGGACTTTAAGGTTGTGCATTGAACAATTTACAGAATTTTAAAAAAATATCACAATAAAGAATATGTACCCTTTGCCTTGCATTGAATATTTTTTTTACCAAATGAAGGGAGCATCTGTATTTTCCAAAATAAAATTTTGATCATGGTACCATAAACTTAGAATAAAAGAGAAAGATATCCCAAAAACATTTAGAACAAGGTACATGCACCATACATTTGCAATTGTACCTTTTGGTGTGACTAATGCTCTTGCCACCTTTATGAGCCTAATGAACATGTTCCATGATTAATTGGATAAATTTGTGTTGGTGTTCTTAGATGAAATTTTAATTTATTTTAAAAATGAAGAGGAACATATAACACATCTTCAAGTAGTCTTGCAAAGGTTGAGAGAACATAAATGATATGGTAAATTAAGAAAATGTGCATTATTTAAAAATAAAATTTATTATTTTGGGCACATTATTTCCAAAGAAGGAATCATAGTTGATCCAGAAAAGATAAAGTGATAGTAGAATGGCCAATTCCCAAATATGTTTGAGAAGTGAGAAGCTTTATGGGGCTAGCAAGGTACTATACAAGATTTGCAGAAGGGTTCTTTAAAATTCCAAATCCTATAACCTTATTATAAATAAAGGGTAAACAATTCTTGTGGATTGAACATTGTGTAAAGGTGTTCCAAGTTAAGAAGAATGAATTATCTACAAATTCTATCCTAAAGGTTCTTGATACAAATTGGCATTTCATAGTTGTAACAAATGCTTCTATTGAAGGTCTAGGGGGGGTGCTTATATAGGATGAAGGTGTGGTATCTTATGAATCTAGGAAAATAAAAACTCATGAAGTAAACTATGCATCTTATGATTTGGAATTAGCATCCATGTTCATGTTTTGCAAAAATAGAGGCACTTCTTGTTAGGGAAGTCCTTTGGGTTGAAGACTAGCCCTCAAGGACTCAAATATATATTCACATAACCTCTAATTCTAGGAAAATAATATGGTTAGAATTCCTAAGTGGATATGAATTGTAGATATACTACATTAAAGGAAAGGAAAATAAGGTGAAAAATGCACTAAGCAAAACGAGGCACTTGATGACCATGGTGAATTTTATAAAAAAATTCAAGGAGAAAGTGTTAGAGTAACAAAAACATGACAGTATAAAAAAGTCAAATCAATTTTGGAAATGGATCCAATTGATCCAAAAGTTGAAGGGTACACTCTTGATGAGGATAAATTACTTCAACACAATAATAAAATATACATCTCTAAGTCTGGTGATTAGAGGATGTTATTTTTTATCAAGCTCATAATGCACCTTATTCAAGACACCTTGGAGTAAATAAAATTTATTCAAACCTTTAGAAGCTATGTTTTTGATGAAAAATGACATAGTACTCTTTGTGATAAAATTTTTAGAATGTCAAAGGGTAAATGAAAAACATAATCACCCAACATGGTTATTGTACGCTTATGATATATCACACACAATGATAGGCCATTAGCATGGACTTTGTGCAAGGGTTGCCTATAACACCTTATAAGAATAATGCAATAGGGGTGCTGACTAATAAGCTCACCAAAGTGGCCTAGTTCATATTAGGGAACTTAATTGATGATGCCCCCACATTGGCTAAACATTTTGTGAATGAATTTTTTAGGTTATGCATGGCATTCTTGAGAAAATGATACCAGATAGAGACATGAGGTTCACTTCAAAATTGTGAATAACCCCACTAATAGCTTTGTGAAAATAACTAAAAAGTTAGTAAAAATTACCATCTTGAAATGGTTGGCCAAATAGAAAGAACAAATTAGATAGTGGAGTACTTTCTTTGCATGTATTGCATGCACCAACAATCAAAATGGGAAGAATATCTCCCACTAGTTGAGTTTACTTATAACAACTCTTCTGATTTTACTTGGAAAAAATAATCATATGTAATATAATTATTTTTAATCTAATACTCTATGCATTTTTATTTTTCAATAAAATTTATTATATGCAAATTGAATTTACTAATTGAGTGCATGCATAATTTCTAAAATTTATAAATTTTCTAACTTAATTATTTTATAAAATAATATTTCATAGATTACTAATATATTGATTTTTTTAGGTACTTTAATAATATGTCTTCAAGAGTGAATCAAACAACATGGCAGAATTTGCAGCTCTAGTATTAGGGCTATCCCTTTGCATATAATTGAACTTGGCAAAGGTAGAAATTGAAGGGGATTCGACTTTTGTGGTAAATGTGATAAGAGCTAAGAAAGTGTTTCGCTAGAAACTACAATCTTTACTCGATTCAACAATAAACCTGATGGATAAGTTTGAAAATGTAACGATTAACCATATTTATAGAGAAGGCAATACAATGGCAGATGCATTGGCAAATTTGGGAGCTGATGGGACGACACTTAAATAGATAACTCCATGAGGAGTAAGGCATTTTGTGGTTAAGGATTCTAAGAACATTTGTGAGGAAGAGGAGTGTGACAATTATGTTTCTAAGAGTGGAGAGTCAAGTAAGAAGGCAACGAAGGAAACAATGGGTTCTATAAACACCATTTGCAAAGAGATCCACATTGCAGTATTGGTTTCACTCTGTATGTATTATTTCAATAAAAAATGTATTGCTCACGTGGTGCCCTCATCTGGCTTTATAATGGTGACCATGTTCCAAACTTCTTCAAAAAGTATTTCACTTTTAGATGGACTGATGCATCAATATCTTACTAATCTTTAATACTTCTTTTACAGTAATCTTTTGTAGAATATTCTACTTGTTTTACAAGTAGTTTGCAGTCAGGGAGTGTTGTGAGGATGCCACAGAAAGACAGTCAAAGTGTGCTGGAAGGATGTCACAGAAAGATAGTCAGAGAGTGTTGGAAGGTTGCCAGAGAAATAGTCAGCTGGTGCTAGAAGGTTGTTGCAAAAAGTTAGTCAGTTCCATGATCTGCTTGACTCACACTGGCTACTTTACAAATGCCTTCCCTACTGCCATCTTGCGGATTCAAATGGTCCATGGTCCCTGTATACAATGTTAGTTGATTATTCCCAACATCGTGATGCTTTCTCTGATACATGATGGCTTCAATGGTCAATGGGGAGGTAGAGGATGAGGTGATGCACCATCATCACACGAGCAAGTCACCTATTGTGATCCAACATTAACTATACTTGTGTTGTTCCTTCTCTTCTTCTTTTCAAGATCCATGCTTGCTTAGCTGATTTTACAGGTTGGAGATAGCTTGGTCACACTTCAAATGAAATTGAGGCTTGAAGAATTCTCATTTGTGGAGTTACTAAGAGCAGGAGAAGTTTAAGTCATGATTTTGTTTGTTTTATCTTTTGTTGAGGCTTCAAGTCTTGTAAACTCTTATACTTTTAATTTTAATACAACCTTCTCGACTTCGGCCCCTTATTTATCAAAAAAAAAAATGTCTTCAAGAAAGAAAAAACAAGCTACTATTGGAGAAATGTATAAGTGGGCTAGAGAGAAGGTTCCTAAAACTTCTAGTAATTCAATGTTACATGAATAGTCTCATAATTACCATCTTAAAGAAACATTTAAATAAATATTTGGGTCCTCTTCATATGATGATTCAAATGAATATGCATATCAAGGTGGTGAACGGGATAGTATTAGTGATGAAGTTGGGGAGGGGTCAAATCTCAATCAAGGGAAGCAAAAAGTTATAAAGAGAAAATTTCGAATGGAATGGTTATAAAAATTTGTTTGGTTAAATTATTTTGAGCATGATGGTAAGATATTTATGAAAGGTAATTATTGTGAAAAGCATAAGATGTCAGGCCCATGGAGTATATGGGATGGGTATTTTTAAGAAGTATGATTCCTATAAAAAATACTTAATTAATTTATATGATACATAATATTTAAAAAATCAAATTACTTGTGTTATTAAAAATAACAATTTATAAAAATAAAAAATCATATTTAATATATATGATTAATAAAATCAATAATATTTTAATATAAAAGATTCTATATAAAAAATAAATAAATTAAATATTTTTTGACAGTTAAATTTTTTCATAAAATGTAAAATGATAGGCATTTAAATGAACAAATCATCACAAAAATTTCATATGATAGGTAGGGGTGGCCATCAAATTCCAAGCCTGGTAGGTAGTTTCCTCCATAAACTCATTATCGAGTTTTCCCTCCTGAATGATTTCTGATACAATTATATCTTACTGCAAGTTATTTTAAACTTAAATTTGGCACTTCTAAAAGAAATTTATTCATGTATGTATGAACTGAAACTCTATGTATAAACATGCTAAGCAATCTTCCTTAATACTCCATGTTTGGTGCATGAGATTTTGTGTGGGAAAGCATCCACATACAATGATTTTCATACAAAATATTCATGCAACTTGAGTTTGATCTGAATTGATAATGTTGATGGTCAATCACTGGGTTCCTCAAAAGCCTCTTTAAAACTCTATTTGTGTGTTCTTTGCAATCATGTAATTTCCATGGGAGCATGTCCTTGAGAAATATTGTTGTGCAGGTATGACTTATTGTCAAAGGATTCCATATTTTGTTTGTATGAGGTCCATCTTCCTTGGGGAACCTTGTCGTTAGTCACATGTCTTGTTAATTCTTGTTTAAGAATTTTCATCAAATACATTATGTGCTTATCCTACACCCACGTTGAGTGCCTATATCTATAGTACCGAGGGAGAGTCCTATTGTTCATAAGGGAATCCATCGAGAATATATCATGTAGAGGATATACATGTCTAATAGAGAATAGGGATAACATATTGAGTTCCACTCCCTCACTCAAATTACAAATCACTACCCAAAATAACACAAGCATGAAGACCACATTTAATTAGTGTGTTAGATAAACATAAGTGTACATTGGCTTTATCATGTTTTTTTAATATAAAATTAAAGAATTTAATTAAAGTATGAGTATTTTTTTACAATTTGTAACTGTAAACTATCAACTATTACAATGAAAACTATAATCTTCTTTAATGACTTTAGGGATTGCAATTAAAATTAATAATTATTTAATGAAATTGTTAATTATCAGTTTGGTTTGATTAATTCAATCATGTTGCTTCTTAAAACTAAATTCAGTTTGGAATTGTTCCTAATTCCTCTTAGATTTATTATTTTAAATAAAATATGTCCAGTACTACTAATTGGTTGTGAGTTATTAAATTTTGATCAAGGGAGTGATGCAACTTAGAATTAATTTCTCTTATGATAAAACGAGAGTTTTTCAAAGAGATAATTTGTTTGAATTTCCTTAAGACATTGTTAGGAGGCAACAAAATAAAGGTCCATGAGGGAGGAAATATTGACTAATGATATTGTTCAAGCAAATAAAACAATATTTTTGCTAAGTCCAAGAATGTTATTTATGGGGCTTCAATTCATAATAAATGGATATTTTTCAATAAAAAAATATGAATTCAATTACACATGTTATTATGATTCTTATTATGGATCTTGAATATCAAGGTAAAAATTTTAGAATAGAAATATTTCTATTGGAAATGTCATAATGCCTTTAGCAATCCTTTTAATATAGGTGGATTCTTATGATAATTTAAAAAAAAGATATATAAGTTAATAATGAAGATAAAAAGTTATTACTCAAATCTTTAACCTTAGCTTTGAAGAGTAATATCTTGATTAGTTGTTTAAAGAATATACTTTATGAATGAATGATACTTATTCCTTATATAATAAAATTTCAATTCAATTTAATAAATTTATTTCTTTTGACTTCCTTGAATTGTATTTCTTTATGTGATACATTTAGATTTGATAGATTGGCTTAAAATTCACTTCTACTAATCATGTAGATTCCCACCTTAAAATATTTTATGCTATAATATTCAAAACTATTATTATGTAAAGGTAATGTGTAACTTTAATGAGTTTATAAGTTTTTTCAATGTTAATACTTGTAATTTAGTTGTTGTCACTTAGCTCTTGAAATGCAATTTATAACAATTTACTTGATAAGGATGTTTTAGTTGATAGTATATAATTTTATGTACCAGTTGGTAGTTTCAATATTTTGTCTTCAATTATTATAAATAGTCTTAAGAGAAGATTTATAAGTTTCATTGAGATTATGCATTTTTTTAATTTAGATAGGCAACCTAAATATGATTTGAAACAAAACTAGCAATGTTTTGTATCAATGCTGCCTCTAGTTGTGATGCCCCCTCCCCCCTGCTACATTAAGAATCACACCCTTATGAAAATAGGTGATCTGTAATGTCCCTTCCTTAGGCATCTCAAACTAGTCGAGGTTGGCCTACAATTAGGGTTCTCGTAGGTCAATAGTATGGTTAGGGGACCCAACCGAGGTATCCGAAGCCTAGCCAGGAGCTTTACGAGCCTTTCAGTTTGGAGTCTAGTTGTTGAATCCAAGGATAAATTGAAAATACTAAAGTTTGCTTTAATGAAATAGTAAAAGTGAATAGTAATAAAGAATTATAAAGTGAATAGTGAAAAGTGCCCCCATCCTAGTGAAACAAAGTTGTTTTTAAAAAGTGGCCCTTTCTTTTGATGAGGAAAAGACCCTTGAGGAGGAATATTTTATTATCTTTTATAAAAAATCTCTTGGGGGGTTATAAAGTGAATTTTGTATTTCTATTTTGGCATTCATTTGTCATTTTTCATTTCAACACTTGCAGGTTTGAGCTCTGGAGAAGGGTTTCAGCTTGGTTTTAGTCTTCTAGGAATGGAAACTCCCAAGGGATATCGTGAATTGGATGAGGACCCAGTTCACCTTTGAGGAGGACCTACCTTGGGTCTTCGTTTGGGCTTCATTAGAGGAGTTCCAGTTGTTTAATTTTTAGGCTTGATTTTGTAGTAGTGTTATATCAACATATTTCTTTAGATCAGTTGCAACCAAATCATAAATCGAGTCTCAACCAGGCCAATACTATAACATGTTTTCATTCTACTTGTTGGTTGTACAATTTTTGGCCAAGTGCACCTAGGGTTTGTTTCACAATAATCATTGCCAATTTATTCTAGCCATTTGACTAGTTTACATTGAGGATTTGACATCTTCCATACCAGTTGTACCATTTCTAGTTGGTGCACCATCATTTGGAAGGGGTTTCATGGGCATTTGAAGTTGGTTTTGGCAACCAATTTCATATCAACACTTCCATAACAACGATCAGACTTGTAGTTGCATATTTCACATTCTATTTTAGTCTTCTACCATTGTTATCATGCTCATAACAACCTTCATACATTGTATTTTCATGTTGACATAGAACGGGTATGTTATTGGCATATTGGGTATTCAAATCTTTCATTTGTATTGGGTTTAATAAAGTTGTTACAATCTGATAATTTTCATATTAGACATAACTGTCATTTTAATCATACCTTATATCTTTAATTCAATGACATAAATGGAAGTGGGTTTATCAATTTATGTTGTACAATCATGTATATATCGGTTTTATGCATTTCCTTTATGTTATTGGCATTGAAAACACTCAACCAAACATCAAAAGCAATCAAATAAAACTCAAAAAATCAAAACAATAGTCAGAAAATCAGAATTCATGAGTTTGCACAACAACTGTTTGATGAAATGTCAACACTTTGAAAAATGAGTTTTTGGGGTTAGATTTAGTAGGGATATCTCATGATCACAACTATAATAAATCATCAGCCTCTTATTAATGGTCAATCAAGGTAAAGGAGGGCTATTTGTTCTCAAAAGGTATGAAATAAAAATAAAATGAAGAGGAAAAAAGGTAGCACTCCATCTTGGAAAGAAGACAATAAATAAATAATAAAATAATAATAATTAATCAAGAAAGGCAATGCTCAATCTTGGAAGGGGTATAAATTTTGGCAAGGCTATATGGTTGATGAAAAGGTGTGAATGTCCCCCTCAAGTGGAAAATATAAAAGAGATAATTAGATTGGAAAAAGGAAAAATAAGATTGAAATATAAGATATCTATTAAGAATAAATATTGTTTTTGGCAAGAATATTATTGAAAAGTAAGAACATATATATACATATATATATACATATATATGGGTAAAAGTACAAATCCATGTAACATTTTATAAAAGAAACGGTCAACACTGATCCAATTTTTAAACTTGAATCACTAAAAATTGGCATATATGTTTGGAATTTTGAAATGATGTAAACTAGTAAAATGTGTGTTTTTAGTATATTTAATATTTGTATTTTTTTAAAATGAATTTTTAAAAATATTTTAAACTAGGTTTTAATAAATTAACACTATAATTTAGTTGCTAATAAAATGCTGAAAAATGAAGTTACATGAGACGTCAAACTTTTTGTAGTAACTTAATGTGTAGGATCATGATGGGCCAAAAAGTGGCAATATGATGGGTATGTGGTTGGTGACTATTTTTTTACCCAAAATTGATGAGACAAAAAGGGTTTTTAAAGAAGATTCTTAGCTTTCCACCAATATAAATTATGCTTTACTTTGAATTTAATAGTAATTATTATTCATTTTCCATTCAAATTAGGACTAAAATCTTGATTGAAAAAAATCTATAGCTTTCAAATGGTATCACATTTTTTGAATTCAAAACATGCATCACATTCTATGCTTTGCATATTATAGGATTAAAAAAATAAAAATTGAATTTCATGAAATTTTGACCAAGTTAACGTAGTCAGACATACAAGTTTTTATATTTTTAAAAAAATTGTAATAAAAAATTCATAATTAATTATTTACATTAAAAAAAATATGCATCACATCGGGGCATGAGTCCTCAACTTATATCTAAAATATTATTAAAAAATATTATCATTTTATTGTGGTTAGGGTGGTTAGACAGACACCTACTTCTTATTTTTTCCTTGAAATTTAAGTACCACTGCATTGAAATTTCAAAATTTCACCAAATAGATTCTTTTTTTTTTAAAACAAACCTAGTAGTTTAGAAACTACATTCAATTTTCTACAGATTCTATTCTTACATATTTTTGAAATAATATAGATAACTTATTCAAAATTTTAAATCAAGTTTCCTAACTCTGATTTTTCTAAATTTTTTGCCACTTAAGGGTCTACTTTTTCCATGATGATCCTGCATATATCTGCAAATTTTATTTTTTCCTTTCAATTTTTTTTGTGTGTATTTATAACTTGAAAATTTAGTGCATGGATATATTATTTTCCAATTTTGATAAACATATAGTTTTAATTAAATATTAGAACATGTGTGTATAAAAAAAAAGTTGTTTCCATTCAACATCAACTTTCATATTAAATATTTATCTAAAATGGAAACAAAATTATACCATCTTGATATAGATTCTTTCAATTTTTTTTAATAAATTTTAGTATTTTTCCTTCAATGGTAATCAACCTAATATTTTGTGTTGATAACCTACTTTTAGTATATATATATATATATATCACTATTAAAAACTAGTTGTTACATGTAGTGACATGCAACGATGAGCCAATAGATGGAGGGGAAGTCTAATGGCAAGGATTTGTACATGCATAGAAGGAATTAAAGAGGGGGATGCTAAGAACAATCTGGGAGAGAGCATTGGAGTTGAAGATGAATGCACAATTACTATCATGACCATATAGAACAATATGCCTGCAGGCAAGAAAATGGTGCTTTGAAAGAATACGTTAGTGCATAAAAGGGAAATTTAAAGAATTTGGGAGTAGTTTATTGACATTCAATAGATAAAATTAATAGAAACAATAGCCATTGAGGGAAGATAAATTTGAATTGAGTTTTTCAATACAACTACGCACAAGAGAATATTTTGAAGCTATTTGAAATCCCAAATATATTCCATGATAATCGAGAACAACCATAGTTAATGTTATAAATGAATATAAACAACCCATATTGGCAATCACCAGTTGTAGGATACTTTTTTGATGATATGATCATTACCATTATGTCCATTATAGTATTCTTCTTATCGCTGAATCTGTTTGTTTTGAGTATGTTCTGCAAAAATCAAAGGAAAATGTGAAGTTTAGTGCGATGAACATGTGTCATTGTTAGACAATATCTAAATTAGGAAATATAAACAGTTCTATAATTTATAACAAATAATATGTAATGCACCTACAATAGAAGAGATCAAATAAATAAGATGTAGGCATACCTTGTGCACGCAACAGGATGCAGTTTGTTTATGATTATAACTCCCATATACTTTTGTTTTGATATCTAAGAATTTTGTTGAGTTGAAATCAATGTTATACATTTTTTAAAGTATATACAGTTGTATCATTTATGGCAAAGAATTTGAAATGCAGTTGTGAAATATCAGATGGAATAAATGAAATATAGCCTTACCTTGTATATAAATGGAATGTAGTTGCAGCTCATACACCATGCCAAATATGTGATTGCGAAGCTATTTAGTATTGTAGAGATTTGTAGTTACAACTAAGAACATTTGCAATCTAAAATGGTTTCAATCAAATATAGCCATGTACACACAGATGGTTCTAAGGCGAGAGCACTAGCAGTGGCATCATTGACCAAAGAGGAGGAATGAATTTAGAGAAAAATGAAATATAAATGTTATATGGTCAACCAAAGAAGAGGAAGGAATTCGAGTTTGTCATTGGAGGAGAGGAGAATCATAATGCAAGAATTGAACAACTTCTCTTAGTAATCATCATAGAAGCAAAACTTTGGCTAGCTTGGTGGGAGTGGTTGTAATTGCACTATGGAGGGAATGACAAGGAAGTGAAATTAGAAATGGTGGAAATTCTATATGCACTAAAATGAAGAGAGAAGGGAGAAGCGATATAGTTATTGAAAATAATACAAACATTTCATCCTATTGGAAATGCACATAGTTGTTTGAGGCGATCCTCTTCTTTGATTTGGAGTGCACTGTATTTGTTGGCATGTAATTTGGAGTATCTATCAAAAGAGAAAGGAGGGTCTATGCATATTCCTGCAATTTATTTTACATGGGAAAGAGCTATGAACATTAGTCCTTGTCTTTTTGTGTTCCAATAAACTAACAATCTAAAAATTTTACATCTAAGGACAATATAACAATCGACCTAGAACCAAACCAAGATCAAATATTAAAAAAGGTGGTCCCCACAAATAGGAAAGCATACAACAACAAGCATAAGTAGTGAAAAATAATAACCAACCTTGATTCCTACATCTTCCTAAACACATAGTTTGTCAAGCACAAGATGGAACATATTTTCAATGCCCCTGCAAACAAAAGGTCATTGTATCTTGCAAGAAAATTTCCTATCTACATGTGGGTTCCATCAGAGAGGACAACTTTGTAATGGTCAACCAGGCTTTGATCACCACCTATTTTCTGAAAATACATCAGCTAAAGAACCGAAGATGAGACAACATCTCCAACATCAATAGATTGGATTGCATGCCCTGTCAAGGCTGGCCATACATTTGAATCCTACAAGGTAGTTTTGCTTAGCTAAGCCAAAGTAATGAGGTGTTCAAGGCTACGAAATGACTCTAGAAGCAAAAGTGAGGGAAAGAGGTAGCACAAAACAAATCAATTATTGGTATTTGATATGCAGACACATAGATAATTATACATGGTTATAGGATCACAGTGACTTCAAAATTGCATATAATAGATGAATATGAAACAAGGGCAAGGTTGAGCAAGAAGAAAATAGGATTATATTTTTTGCTAAATATAAACAAGGAAGAACATAACAATGTTGACACATCTCAAAACTACAACCCTTTTTTTTCTAACACATAGGCCACTCCCAAATGGCTAGCAAACCAAAAGGAAAAGGAAACATAAGGAGCTCAAATATAAATTAGTTAGACTATACATTACAAGGACTGTTAATTCAAATGAAGCATATTCACAATTCGCTGGATGCACATGGAAAAGAGAAAGTATAATTATCAACAACAAAAAGGAAACAAGGAACAAACTTACGAGATTGGTGTCTAAGAGTTGAACAATAGCCTGGGGACAACCAGAGTCCATCGACATTGTTGGAGCTGCTCTTTAAAAAGCTGAGAGTTGCAATGTTGGTGGCTAACTATGAGCTTTATGCCACAATGACATGAGGGCTGAATATTCAATTAAAGCAAAAAAGGCTAACGAGAACCTCGACCAAAACACATACAAGAAATATAGAATACCAATAAAATGACAACCATCAAGATGTTCAAAACACAACATGATCTCTCAATTTTTTTGTAGAGACATTAACAATATGAGGGAAAAGAAATAATAAAAAAAGGCTTCATTTTTCATTCCAAGAATGGCCTATTGAGGCTCAAACAAATAATAGCTATTTTCCCAAAAGAATAAACATAGGGAAAATTATGTATGAATGTTGTTTACATCTAATTTGACATACATACATATCTACACATAGGAAAATAGAATGAAACACAACAAAACAAGGCATGCTATCCACCCAACCATATTGGGTCATGGAGCATCATAGGCTCTCACCAAACTATGGCAGGATGGAGAGAAAGTTGTCTTTTCTTGTCACTCATTTTATTTTCCCTATGTGCAGATATTTACATATGTGAAATTAGATGCAAAAAATATTATTATATACAGACAATATTCATATCTAGCATGCAACCCATTTTGTTTCTCTCATGGGTTTGTTACTGTGAACCTTTTTTTTGGATTTTTATAGTGGTTGGGCAAAGAAGACAACTAAAAGAAAGCAAGCAAGAAGAGGAACATTTGGAAAACCCTTTGTAGAGCATTTTGAAAACTATTTATGTTCTTGCAAAACAACCAACCAAGAACATATATAATGTCCATCACTGTGATCAATGGTGACATCAATGCTCCATATAACACTTAAAATATAGCTTATCATTCCAAGAATATCCCAAAATAATAAACATAGGGATCAGTATGTACCACTATTGTTTGCATCTACTATGGCATACATACATATCTGCACATAGGGGAAATACAATGAAATACAACTAAACAAGACATTGTTCATCACTGCAATCAATGGTGACATCAATGTTCCATATAACACTTAAAATAAAACTTATCATTCCAAGAATGTCCCAAAAGAATAAACATAGGGATCAATATGTATCAATGTTGCTTGCATCTACTATGACATACATACATATCTGCACATAAGGGAAATAAAATGAAACACAACAAAACAAGGCATGTTGTCCACCCAACCATATTGAATCATAGAGCATCATAGGCTCTCACCAAACTATGGCATGATGGAGACAAAACCCTCTTTTCTTGTCTTTCATTTTATTTTCCCTATGTGCAGATATGCATGTATGTGAAATTAGATGTAGAAAAAATTCATATATACAAACAATATTCAAATCTAGCATTCAATCCATTCTTCTTTTTTTCGCATGGGTTTGTTACTGTGAATTCTTTTGTTTGTGTTTTTTTACCTCTCTATCAATTTTAATTATTTCACATTCGATCATTGCACAAGGTTAAAATGCATAATGTAATCAATTTTTTTTATTTGATTTTTGTGGTTTTAATCTTCTTGTGTTGGCTAAGTGTAGAGTATATTATTGCTACATGTGAGTTCATACAGTTATGTTGCATATTTCTATCTTTGATATTACTATGGTTGCATAACTTATTTTCAAGCACACATACATAGATATAATACATGCACAATGTTGCTCTCGAACAAGAAAATTGCAACTATCAATTGAAACATATGTATATGTTCTTTTGTGGCAATGGTTGCAATGCAATAAAATAGTTAATGTTATATAGTTTATGTTTTTTTTCATATGTCTAGCTTTGGCTTTACTGTTTCATTTTCGATAAGGCATTGTTGAAAAAAGAATTTGACCACGTGCAGGGTTTTTTTGGTTTTTTTGTATGGGTTTGTTACTGTGAATTCTTCTATTTTGTGAGTTTTTTCATCTGGCCGGTCACTGTTGAAACCAATATTGTTTCATTTATGGTTCACATTTTGTGGCAATTTACTGTGAATTCTACTATCATCTACGACATTGTTGAAACAAATATTGTTTCATGTATGGTTTGTTTCATTTAATAAATACAATTAACAAACATAAATAATCTTAGATTAAATTATATGATATTTGATAAATCAATTATAAATATTTAGAAATTAAATGTGAAGGATTAGGGTATTAAGTATATGACTAATGATCTAAAAATAATTATGATGTCTTGCAAAGTTTATTTTTCATTGTCAAACAAATGCATGCCCTTGTCTGATGATTGTCTCATTATTAGAAACGGTGTAAAAAACCTTGTGGTTCAATCTTGAACACTGAAGGTTCTATTCTAACTATTTAGATTTGAACTCTAACATGTGGATCTAAACTAGTGAAATGAAACTTTCTAAAACATGTTCACCTTGGTCTCTATTGTCTAGTAAGCATGTAAGGATTATGGTTTCAAGAGACACTTTGAGGAATATGTTAGATTGGTAGGGTCAATTTATCCTAAGTCACACCCTTGGATGAATTGATTTTATGGCTTGGAGTGAATATTCATTTAAACAACATTCACCATCATGTAAGTGGTCTAAATGTAGATGATGTATGCTCCAATGTTTATCTCTAACATTTTCTTGCATTTTCCTTATATATATTTAAGTGCATATTGCATGTCTTTAAATATTGAAACATGACATGTTGCATAAACATGTATCATCTTGGCTCATAACGACTAGTTGAAAGGGGTAATGAAATTAGAATTAGAATTAGAATATTCAAATTATAGATTTGTTCTTGTGTGTTGTGGGTTTGACCTTGAGTGGTACATAAATGGATCTCCTACAAGGAAATCATAATCTTGAGGTAGGGACAAACATATGAAAAATGAGAGTGAACGTTGGCACAATAATGAGGGGTAAATGACAAATGTGTAGGAATACAAGTAAGTGGGAGTAAATAGGACTAGATAGGGATTGTGGCAAAAATAATATAAAATTCAATGATACAAATATATATTATTATAATAACTCCATATATATATATATATGTTTATATTTCTTCTTATCCTTTTGATAATGTGATGTTTATATAATCTTTTCCTTGCTAAATTGTATTACTACATGTATGTTTTTTAAAATCTCTACCTTACTATTTAATGCAGATGGGTAGATTTTATCGCAATATTAATTATAGAGAGATAAATTTTACTCTGATATTTATTATAGATCGATAAATTTTATTGTGATATTTAATACGTACTAGTAAATAAATATAATACTCACATTTATTTAATAAGCTTTGAAAATCTTGCCAATTATTAAATGAAAAATGAAAATAACTAACTCTAAATCAATAATGTAATTTTATTATGATGTATGTAATAGTGCTTAAGTCTTTCAAGTCATTAATAGGTTTGAAATTTGATTCAATGAATTAAATGTATTGCACATAATTTAGAAAAAATAAATTCTTGATCTTTGTACTAACTATTCACAACATGAACCAATAGAAAGAAATATAAAAGATATTTTAACAATTTTAAAAATAGACAATTAAATATAGACTATATAGAATTATTGATCAAATTTTTAATTCTAGATGTTCATTGGTTGGACTGTGACTACAAGGTAAAAAATTACATGCAATAGATGCATTAGTATTCTATCTTGACATAACTAATAAGATAATGAATAAATAAATTACATTCAAAATTGATCTCTAAAAATATGTAAAAATAAGATTAAATTAAGCTCCATTAATTATCAAACTTTTTACTAAAAATGTGCTCTTATACCGTAGCCATTGCATAAAAGACAAAGGTATACAATTTGTCGATGGACCTTTGGCCTTTGCTCTGCTGAACGGCTATGCGTGATAGGGCATGAATGGCCCTCCTCCCTTATTAACCAATCCCCACAGTGCATGTTTTGAAAATGGAAGGCGTGTGAAGAGATCAAAGATATTGATTGCCGCTAAACGAATACCTACTTTTTGTCAATTCCTAACAGTCAAGTCATTGAATTGAACAGGACAATACAACAACTTGACATGACTGGGCGAAGAAAAACATTAAAAAATGGGTCCGGTTGCCATGACTTCGAAACAGCCGTAAAGTGGGGACTCTCTTGTATGGACGAACAGCTTGACCTGGTTAAAGCTGTCAAGCAGACACGCCTTACCTGGGAATCTCTTGTGTGGACAGGACTGCTTATCTCTTGCGTGCAGCTATAGCTAGACTTGGCTTTATACAAAGTAGCACCGGATTGCGTGATATTGTTCAAGTTCTGTATAGGTTTTTTTTGGATTCAATCCTCTCTACCACTATTTTCAGTTGCAACTCCTAAAATGGAACAAGTCAAGATTGAAGAATACATGCCTCCCACAGATAAAATTCCTCTCCGAAGCAATAGACTCTGGTTGATCATCTCTATCAAGCTCTCACTGCTGCCGGACTCAATGTCTATAAGGACGACAACAAATTGGAAAAGGGAGCTCCGATTTCGTCGAGCTTGGAAAGAGCGATCGAGAGCAGTGCCATACGCATTCCTATATTTTCAAAAGGCTATGCAGACTCACCATGGTGTCTCAAGGAGGCCGCCGCCATGCTGAGAACCCCAGGCTTGATCATTCCTCTGTTTTATGATGTGGATCCAACTCACGTCAGATATCCTCTCAAGGACTCCAGTCAGTACAAGCAAGCATTTGAAAAACATTATGGCCATTCAGATCGATACCCAAGAGAAGAGATTGACGGATGGAAGGATGCCCTTGACAAGATCTGTTCTCGCTCGGGGTGGACCATGGATATAACTGGCGGGTAAGTAACGAACCTACCTTCCTCTCTTTCTCTTGCTTGCTTTTCTATATAAGGTGACATCTATGCATCCATTCAGCCTAGCCATTATTTTAGAATAGGGTTTTTTTTAAGTAGATTTTTTTATAAATAATTAAATTTTATAGATACTAGTGTTTTTTGTTTTTATAATAAATGGATTATATGTTAAATATATATTTTAAATTATAAGTTATTTTCAGTTAATATAAATAGAGAAATTTTTTTGTTGAAATTATTATTATTATTTTTTAATTGTAATCAATAAAGAAAAATAGTTATTTAAATTTTTTAGTTAAATCATTATAACAAAGAATATCTATTCCTCAAAATTATTAGAAATTCAAACCTAATCAATTATGTCTCTAAAATAATTTAAAAAAAAGTATTTTATTTTTATTTTGAATTAAAAATAATTATTAAGATAAAATAAATCTATTTAATGAATTTCATTATGATAAAGTATATAGAATGTACATGATATGTGACAAATGGGCATGGGAGCCTTTGTTAGTCATTGCCTCTCTATTTTCGATGTAAAAAATGTTTGTGCCTTTTACATGTTTGCATTTTTCTTTAAGATCCATGTTTAGGTAGTACCATTAGAAGAAGTGACAATATGATTGTCAAATCTTACTTTCCAATTCTTCATTGGAGGAAAGGGATGAATTCTTCCTTTCTCTGGTGTATATAAAGGATGTGAAATAACTTACTCTTGCTTCACTTATTGGGGAGGACAAGAATTTTAAATTAATTTTTACTTTAGAGAAACCTTGAGACAACAAAGAGGGATTCACATTCTCCTTATCTTATTTTTCAATTTGTTCTTAGTTCCTTTGCTCTAGATGCATATTATATAACTTTTGAACCTATCTTGGTGCTCATACTTGAGAGCTTCACTAGGAGTTGCCATGTGAGGCTCCTCCTTACAATCATAAAAAACTTCAATTAGAGTTTCTATAAAGTGTGAAATGACTTAACTTAGAAATAAATACATATGCATTTTTCTTTACTTTTAAATTCACTCTAATTGAACATACTTAAAATATTGATGGACATAGAAGGAATTACCTTTAATTGTTCTAAAGCCTTTTGGGTGACATGGAAAACCAATTAGTCAATGGAATAATATGGAATACAACTTTAATCTCCTTAAGCCCAACTTAATGAGACAAGATTATCAAGCCTTGTGTAGGAAAAAGGACAACATTAATCACTTGAAACAAACTCCAAAATGTGTCTATCTATCTTGTTATATGTTGTCATCAAATAAAATTTCTTTGAGAAAATGTCATATTGATCTGTTGAATGAATAAATATACCATCATATGAACAACCATGGTTGGTACAACGGCTCATACTAGCTATTTTGTAGGTTCTCTTCATTATAAAATAAAATAACTTGAGGTATAGTGGGAGAAAATTCCCTACTTTGTGTCAACTCAAAAAAATCCATAAGATCATGGGAGGATGAACCAACAAGTTAGATATCCATACTTAATCTCTAGCCATATGTGTGGGAGAAAGATGTTCAAGGGTGCCTATATTTAATTTTACATAATATTGAAAAGAGCAA
Organism: Sequoia sempervirens; assembly: GCA_007258455.2. NCBI lineage: Eukaryota > Viridiplantae > Streptophyta > Pinopsida > Cupressales > Cupressaceae > Sequoia > Sequoia sempervirens. The sequence goes on from VDFB02109860.1 coordinate 18,769, forward strand.
GTTATAAGCTAATGGTAGGCTACTGAATTGACTAGAAAACACTCCAATAAAAAAGACACACCCATGATTAACTAAATACATGTTAGTCAAAAAATCTAGCAAAGCCCAAGTGCAATGGTGCAAATTGGTACATGTGCCAATTGTGTAGAAGATCAAGGGGAAAATTTATTTTTTTAAATACATGTTTTCTCTTAGGAGGTGAAATATTATGGCCAAATCTATGTGATTCATTCTCAAGTCTGAATAATCTCCTATGTCAAATAATGTAGCTCAATTTTGAAGTCTTGTATAATTTATTGTTTACTAAATTTGAAGAAAGGTTTTATAAGTAGTTTTCCTCTTAACAATATGAATGTCTCTCAAATTAGTAGGGAATCTTAAAGAGTGATAAATTCATCTCTAGTGTTGCATATGCTAGGCTATTACTTCTAATAAAAGTAAAAAAAATAGTAATAGTATATAAGATTATTTATTGCTTTATGGATAGCTTTAAATAATATTGTAATGTGAAGTTTCTTGATTCTTAGAATTATATTTAAGTGAAGGTAAAACTATATTTATGGGATCTTATATGAAATTATTATTTTTTGCTCTTAGTTGATTCATATTTAGCTATTAGGCTCAAATTTATAGTCGTGTTTTCTAATTTATTTAGGTAAAGTCATTACGCCACTAATATATTAAGCATTGATCCTCTTTTAATATTTGATCACATTTTATAATGAATAAATCCTTTATTCTTTATAAATTATTGGAACCTATGTCCTACTAGTATGCATACTCTCACTAATACTTTCATGCACCAAATATTTTTTAAGCTTGCATTTAGTACCTATCTAAATGGATAGTTATGCATGTTTTGGATTTTTACATGTTATAAATGAGTAAGAGACTATAAATGATATTATAATTTAAGAATATCAACCTAGTTTTCCATCTTTAGTATTTTGTTGTTTAGATATTTGTGGCCTACAAGAATAGTTAGCTAGTTTAAGGGGTATACAATATTGGTATATCTTTTTGCATAGTGTATAGCTAAGCTGTGCAATCATATTATTTGCATTTCTATTTAGTTATCTTGTAAAAAATATCTAATCACACCTTTCCTCACCTAGTAGCGCTAGAATTTTAAAAGAGTTGTTCACGCTTGTGAATTAACTAAAATTACTTGTAGTTTGATCATGAGTTCCACCTCATTTATCTAAACTAACTTCATTCCTCAAGTTTAGATTATGAGGCTTTCTTGCTAGAATTGCAAGGTATATTTTAGATTACCACTAAGAAGAAGATGCCCCTTGTCAGCAAAAGGATTGCGAAATATATTGGTGTGCTAAAAATGACATTGATGGTTCATGAAATATTAGTTTATTTTTTGACACTCTTGGAGGACTTGTACAAAATTGATACACCAAATATGACCTAGATTGCCTCAAGATTAATTAGGTTGAAGTTAAGTAGAAATTGTTATTTGATTTTTGAGTATCCAAAATTCAAACACATAAATCGAGTCACACAAAAAGAGTTGAAGCAATAATCAGAGTCAATTACAAAGTATGGCCAATGTTTCAAGGAGTTAATAACCAAGATCACATATAAACTATTAATGTTGCACTCTAAAATAAATGGTCCATTAGAGGATTGACTATGGACATATAACAAGAGTTAAGATAATGTACATTTATGACACAATTTAAGGGGGAATACGATGTTGCTTTATGTTTATAATCTGTCAGTGAACACAAAGTTTGAGAGTGACAAAATGATGAAGGATAAGATGGGCCAAATCAATGTATTCATGGAATAATTAGTGGATGTACATGAATCTTAATGATAATTGTGGTATATGAACTTTCATTGGAGGGTTGTATAATAATTGATTGCTTAATAGTTATAACTAGTAATATTTATAAATACTTTAAAGAGGTTGTCCAATCACTAGGAACAAGTTCTCCTAGTTCAACCCCTTAAAGAGATTAACTTTAAATAGTCATGCTAAGATTGCAAGACAATATACAAAATTATAAATTTCCTAAATTATCATTCCTTAAGTGTTGTTCCTCTAATAAATTCTCCTTGAATTCTCTAGTAAGTTGAATAATTATTAGATATAAATTCACTTCCATATTAATGTCTTTAAATACCATTACACAACACTAATCACATTATGTTTCATTTCATCTCTGGAATAATTTGTAAGATGAGTATGAGGAAAGGTAGGAATGTGATTTTGCCTCTAGCAATAACAATCCTATGGATGTTGTGTCTCCTATGGATGATTTAAATTATCAAGATTTGAACAAGTATATAACTCATTAAGGACACAAGAGAAAGACAAGGGTTGAGAGTCTTGGGCTCAAAGCTGGTGAAATGGCTAGTAAGAATAAAACTACTATTTTTTCTAAGGATTCAAAGCCTAATAAAGAAACGCACAAGGTTGGTGGATATGAGTAAGAGTAGAAGAAACCCTTAAGGTTAATGAGACTACAACCAAGAAATCTCCCTTCAAGCCTAAACCTATGGAAGATGTTCCTTTCCCTTGAATATCAAACCCTTCCTCAAGCTTCCCTAGAGGATTTTTGATGTTGGTTGAGAATACCACTTCCTGTCAAGAGCTTTATGATATTCTAAACACTATCTAATAAGTTGTGAATTCCCAACATATCATGGGCAAATGATATTTTTTGGAAATAAATAGGATCAATTTGAAAATGGATAGGGTGGAAAAAATATTGGTGAGAAAATCCATTTGTAGAGGGAGGATGATCTCAACATTTTCCAAGCCTATTCCAAGTGATATCGAAGATGAATAAATTTGAAAAAGAATTTGGTGACTTGAAAAATTTAAATACTATCAAACTAATTGCATGCAAGAATCATAGAAATAATTACTCAATTATCTTGTTGAACCTTGAAAAGATCACGCACGGATAATTTCAAGAGTTGTCCAAGTTAGTCACTATTCCATTAAAAACAATACAAATATAATTAAAATCCTTAGATAAATTGAAGGAGTTACAAAAGAGACAAGTATCTTGTGTGATCAAAAGCAATACAAGTCACAACAGAAAGGATGAAGAGTGTGGTCAAAAGCAATACATGTCACAATGGAAAGGGTGAAAAGTGTGATCAAAATCAATACAAGTCACAATGGAAAGGGTGAAAAGTGTGATCAAAATCAATACAAGTCATAATGGAAAGGATGAAAAGGGATTTATTTCCTTGTTTTATTCTTTGTAAGGATGAGCTTGTGTGGATAGGTATTTTTGTTTTGGTTGGGCTCTAGATATTGTGAATGGTAGAGAAATAAAACATTCTATCATTAACATGAGAAAAGTTACATTAAAAAGAAGTGCATAAAACACTGCAGCTATTAACTATATCTACCTACCTACTAGTTACTATAGAAACAATAACAACTAAACAAACTAAACAAAATTGACCATTAACAATATAAATATAATATTCTAACACCCTCCCTTAATGGTCAATCCGTCAACAACACCAAGTTGCCCCTTGAATTTTACAAACTTATCCGGGCTCAAAGACTTGGTGAGAATATCTGTATTATGATCCACTATTGGAACATACTACAGCTGAATTGATCCGTCTCTACCAGCTTGCGAATGTAATGAAAATGAAGCTCGACATGCTTGGTACGTTCATGGAAGACTAGATTTTTGGCTAGTTTGAGCACCCCTTGATTATCAGTGTACAAAGGAGAAGGTCTTGCTTGTGACATGTGTATGTCAGAAAGCATCCTACAGAGCCAAATTGCCTCATGTGTTGCTTTAACGGTTCCTCGATACTCTGCTTCAGTCAAGGAAAGAGCCATTGCCCATTTCTTCTTGTTGGTCCATGTTATAACACCGATGCCCAAACTAAATACATACCCAGAAGTAGATTTTATGTCATCCACTGAACCTACCCAATCTGAGTCTGTGTAACCAATCAGCTTTGGATCCTTACATCTTCCATACAGAATGCGATAGTCTGAAGTTCCCTTAACATATCTTAGCACCCGCTTCGCTACAATCCAATGATCAACTTTTGGAGTTGTCATGAAGCGAGAAATATAGCTCACTGTAAAATTAATGTTAAGTCTAGTGGCAGTGAGGTAGATGAGACTGCCCACTAGTTGCTTGAATGTCGTTTCATTGACCAGAGGTGAATCAGAGTTGGCTGACAACTTCAATCCCTTCTCCATAGGTGTGGAAGCAGGTTTGCAATCCTGCATCCAAAATTTGTCAAGAAGACTTTGAGCATACTTAGATTGAGAGATAAAAATACTATTAGTTGTCTGCCAAACCTCAATACCCAAACAATAATGGAGAAGCCCCAAATCTGTCATGTCAAAATCCTAATACAAATCTTGTTTGATTGCCACAATCAAATGTGTTGAATTGCCAGTAATGGTCAAATTGTCAACATAGACAACAAGAAAGAGAATATCATCACTAGAGTGTTTGACATACAGATTAGTGTCAGAAGGGCTGTGCTAAAAACCATGATCAACCAAGTACTGATCAATCTTGATGTACCATGCATGAGGTGCTTGTTTCAGTCCATAGAGTGCTTTCACAAGCTTACATACCTGATGTTCTTTACCAACAACCTTGAAACCAGGAGGCTGCGTCATGTAGACTTCTTCCTACAATTCACCATTGAGGAAGGCACTCTTGACATCCATCTGATGAACTGTCCATCCAAATTGGGCTGCAATAGTGAGAAGAAGACAAATTGTGCTCATCTTGGTAGTAGGAGCAAAGGTCTCCTCATAATCAATGCCCTCCCAATGTGTGAATCCCCGGGAAACTAATCTGGCCTTGTATTTATCCAGAGTACCATCGACATGATACTTGACCTTATAAACCCATTTACAGTTGATAAGTTTCTTCCCAAGAGGAAGATAAGAAAGAACCCAAGTGTGATTCTTCAGAAGACTATGATATTCTTTCACCATAGCCTTTTCCCACTTTGGAAGTCCTTTAGCCTTTGAATACGTCTGAGGCTCATAGATGCTATGGATGTTGGCCATAAGAGAAAAATTGACAGTGTTTGTTGCTTGCTCTTGCTATGAGTTGATCTGCTCTCAATGAGTTCATCATCATCAAGATCCCCAATAGTCTTGAGCCACCACTTAGGCCGATGAGTAGAAGTGCCAACATCTGAAATAGGAGTAACAACATCTCTTGGGAGTTCAGGAATAAAATCATCTGGATGTGAGTCTTGAGGAAAATCAGGCGAGGCTAGATCATGACTTGTAGACTCCTCATCTTCAGAGTCAGAATGCTCTGAAGCCCTCCCATCAGGGGAACCAAGAGGAAGACGAACACCCTCATCAAGAACCTTCATAGGCTGATCTGCGGGATTGGTAGTAGGAACAAATGGACCAGTAGTCTCATCAATCACAACATCATGGTTGAATATGAGATGATTTGTCTCCACATCAATTAACCTGTATGCCTTGTGATTGCCGTTGTAACCAGTAAACATAAGTGTTTGGCTCTTGGAGTCCAACTTGACACGTTTGGAATTTGGAATCCATACATGAACTGTAGAACCGAACACTTTCAGATGGCCCACCTTAGGCTTACGTTCTGACCAGGCTTCTTCAGGAGTCATCTTCTTAACGACCTGTGTAGGTGACCGACTCAAGAGGTAAACTGTAGTATAAACTACTTCAACCCATTATTTCTTAGGTACATTTCTATACTCGAGCATAGAACGAGCCATTTCAGTAATGGTGTGATTCCTATGTTCAATGACACCATTCTACTGAGGGGTGTATGGTGTGGTGAGTTGTCATTTAATGCCGTGTGTAGCACAAAAAGAAGACAACTCAATTGAACAAAAATCCTCCCCATTATCTGACCTTAGAGTGACAATCTGAGAACCTGATTCTTTCTCAACTAAGGCTTTAAACTGCTGAAATGTGCTGAACACATCTGATTTATGTTTCAAAAAATACACCCAAATTTTTCAACTGAAATCATCAACAAACAATAAAAAGTACCTAGACCTAGTAACAGATGGAGTATTCATTAGCCCACATACATCAACATGAACCAGTTGAAGTACCTTGGAGGCTCGCCAAGAATCACCATTCGAGAACAGTGTCCGATGCTGCTTGCTAGCTTGACAAGCTCCACAAACTCCATGATTTTGAGTTTGGATCACAGGTAGACCAACAACCAAACCCTCCTAAGATAGTTGAGAGAGGTAGTGCACATTCAAGTGCCCATAAGGTTGGTGCCAATGTTTGCTGATGGAAGTGCTCCTAGTTGCCAGAGCGTGCTCTTGAGAATCACCAGAATCAACAAGTCTATAAAGACCGTGATCCTCAAGTCCCATAGCAATTGTAGTACGAGTCTCCCGATCAATGATGCTGGAAGTGGAGGAACTGAAAACAACATCCAACTGAGGAGAATGCCTCATGATCTGACTGACTGAGAGAAGGTAATGTTCCATGCCTGGAACATAGTAGACATTGAGAAAGAGTAAATTTATTCCTCCTGGGTGAATATGGACAGTGCCCTTACCAACAACTGTGTACTCTTCACCTCCTCCAAAAATGACAAAATCAGAGAATGGTTCAAATTTTGTGAACCAATCCCAACGATGAGTAAAATTCCATGATGCGCCTGAATTGATATACCAGGCAAAAGAATGTACCGGATCTGCAATTCTCTTGGCCATAAACGCATAGAATGCAGGTTCTTTCTGCTTAGAGTGTTCTGTGACATTTTCCTTTTGTTGAGACCCTCCCTGATTCTTTTGTTCAGAAGCCAAACGAATGCAACAATCAACCTTTATGTGACCATATTTATGGCAATAATTTCATTAAACGTTATTTTCCTTGTTGTCCCGAGAAGAACCAGAGCCTTTTAGATGAGAAGATTAAGCCTTCCCTTTGTTCTTAGCAGAAGATTTGGCAGAGAATGCTTGCTCTGTGGAGGTGGAATTGGTACTGCTTCCAAACTACTGTCTCCAATGATCCTATTGTAGAAGCTTGTTACACAAGTCTGAACACTTCAAGTCAACATTTGTTGAAGTAATATTGAGTGTCTCAATGAAATGTTCGTAAGACTTTGGAAAACTTTTCAAAGTAATGACGACCATGTCCTCTTCCTCCATCTTTCGACCAATAGCTTCTAGCTGGTCGCGAATGTCCTTTATCTTTGTTAGATGCTCTTGGAGAGTGGTGTTCTTGTCCATCATTATCGAAAATAGCATGTTCTTAAGAAAGAACACACAACTCTTATCTGACATTTCATGGAGATCCTTCAGGTTCATCCAGACCTTGGCAGTTGTTTTTCCTAACGGTATTTGTGGTAGCTGGTTGTTAGTGACTGAAAGCTTGATGAGCATGACGACTTCCCGGTTGTGTTCATCCCATTTGTCCGGATCCTTTCCGGCTACTGTAGGATAGGTTGAGTTCCCCAAAATGACCTGATCAAGACACTGATATTCAAAGATCGTATGCATGCGCTACTTCCAGGTGTTTTAATTCTTCCCATTGAACTTCTGGCTGCTTTCGAGCATTATATTCGTCAGAGATGCCATCACATACCTCGCAGTCAAACTGGTGACGACAAAATAAAAACTGAAACAATACAAATTCAAAGTTGAAACCCTGGCACAGATTTTGAGGCACTGTGAAGACAAAACCTAGAAGATCTAAAGAGTACCCAGAAAAGGTTGCTAAAAGCCCAAAAAAATTTATGAATACCCAAAAAAAATTGACAACACCCACTTGCACAGATTCAAGGCAAAAACTTCGAGACACCTAGAAAAATATAACAACCCAGTTGAGATCTCAAAAAACCCACAAGAAATCTAAAATTGATCTTTTTTAATGTGAAACTAAGGGTCAAAACCCTAGCCGAAAATCACAGAAACCCTAGCTGCCATGAAAACACATAATTTTTTTCTAAAACCGTAAATAAAATTTTTCCAGCCTTAGGAAAAAATGTGGGCAAGATTTTGAAGAAAAACACAGCCTTATGCTGGTGAAAAATCCATGACCAGAGTGTTGAAAAAATAGCACCAAGAGAGAAGAAAATGTGACTAGGAATGATGCGCACAACACAAAGTCGTGCTTCACAAAACACACGTCCAAAAACTGAAAGAAATTGCGGCCAAAAGAATGAAGAAACACGTCCAAACACAGAAGCTTTGAGATCGCACCAATAAACTGACAGAAATAAAATATGTCTTCAAATCACGCGCATAGAAGGAAAAACTAGACGCGAAAACCAGGAGGGCAACGGAAGGCAAGGAAAACACCAAAAAATTGTTGATTCTGCATAAAGGAGGGTCACGATTTTGCACGAAAAATGCAGACTAAGAAATCACGAACCCTCAAAATTCTTCAGAAAAAGAGACGTGATTTTGAGGCCCAGAAACCCTAGCACAAAAAAATTTTGAATTATGACTTTTTTTTAAGCCCACGAATTTCTAGGGTTTTTTTTCTTTTCTTTCCTCTTGCTCTGATACCATGTGAATGGTAGAGAAATAAAACATTCTACCATTAACATGAGAAAAGTTACATTAAAAAGAAGTGCATAAAACACTGTAGATATTAATTATATCTACCTACCTACTAGTTACTGTAGAAACAGTAACAACTAAACTAAACAAATCTTATCTTGTAGTAATAGGGTTTTAGGGCCCCTTAAAAGCTTGTTTTACCTTCTTTAATAAAAAAAACAATCATACTAAGAGTGTACAAGGATGAAATAGGTAAGAGTTGGAAAATTTTGAATTTCAATTTTTTAATTGTAAGATTCAATTTTGTTGGTATGGAATTGATCCTACACTCACAAGATTGACTTGGGAAAAGATAAATGGTAATTTTGATGTGGGGAATGAATGTTCTAATATATGGGTACAATAAATGTCAAATATACATGAGACAATGCATAGCAGATAGATAAGATAAGATTAAGGAATGAGCCCAACTTCACACAAGATTGTGCCTTTTGTCAATATATAATTGCATTAAGATATTCTCTCAAAATAGGTACAAAACTAAATAGAAAATGGCATACATATGTAAATTACACCATCACATTTTTTCTTGTCTTTGAGGTGAATATGAGGCTTAAAGTGATCATATATCAAAGAAAATGAGCACTCACAAACATGCATGAATTTAAATACTTGGACCAAAAAGGTTATTGACTCAGTATAAACTAATGGGCCTTGCTAGATATTTTGTGTGTTCATAGTCCTTGACATGTATGCTTTATGAGGACCTACAAGACAAATAAAAGACATGAAATGAGATTGGAGGATTTTCCTATTAAAGTTATTCTATATCACCTTTAGTTGTGAAATCTTAAGTAAAACTCTTAATTTTATTTCTAGCTCTATATCATGAATTTTTTATAGACCCTACCACAAACCCCCCCACCCCCTAATTCACCTTTGCAATTAAAATATCTCCTTTTTTACCACATATCTTAGGTACCTATTTGTCATGACATTTTTTATATCTATGTTTATATATACTTCTCTTATGTTCAACTAAACATTTTATTTCTACTATTATCACATCTAGTTTCAAATGAAAAGTCTTGAATGAATTGTAATTGGAGATTATGAAAATAAAATACATTAAACATATTTTTATATAATAACAATTTTATGTTAGCCACTAATAGAAATATAATTAAAAAATGTAAGGGAAACTAGCTGATGTGAATATGGGGTCATTCTTGACTTCTTTTACAACTTTTGGATTGAGAAAATAAAATAATACTTGCAAGAAATTGGAATATAAATTTTCAACCATCTCATATCTACCTATTAAAATTAAAAAACCATATTTAGTGTTATCATGTTGCAATCCTTTAAATATGGTATCTATTTAGTGCCACAAAATTTTGATGGAGATAAATTTTAAAATGTTAAAAAATGGTAAATATTATTTCTTGTTATTGGAAAGTGAGACATGAATTTTTGATGTGTGATGTACCCTCTTAATAGATTCATAAGAATATTATTTTATCATTTACGTTATATGTCATCTTATAAGGTGTACATGTTAAAAAAAAAAAACTTATATCTCCTTTATTATGTACAAATACCTTCAACATTCAACCCTTTGAGGAGTAAACAAATCTATTTTTAATCCCTACATAAACAACATAACCAAATCCTCTATGTTCCCTCATGAAAGAAAAAAGTAAATATTGTTAGATAAAAATATAAAATTTTATTCATCCAACTTCTTATGTCTTAGTGTCATTCTTCCACTATATTTC
>VDFB02109861.1:0-13031 GCA_007258455.2 Sequoia sempervirens
TTTTTGGGGTTGGGTTTGTTTTGGGTTTGGTCATACAAAAACATATAAAAAATATATACATATTTGCAGCAGTAATCAAGTTTAGAATACACCACCATATTAATAGTCAAATAACATAGCAAAAATACACTACCACTTTCATAGTGAAATATTAAAATATTAGTGATCTACACGAATGTCATGATACAAAATTATAAATTAAAGTTCAAACATAAAATGTCAAGTGTTTACAATCAACCATTATTGATCATTGATCAATTTTAAAAGTGTGAACATTTTTTTGTGTGGAAGGAAAACAAGAAAACAATGTTACATAATTATTTACATTGTGAAAGAGCCAAAACCTTTTTCTTGCAGATCATAGAAGAATCTCAGTGATTTTTTGGGTGTCCTTGCCTTGGAAGAAACTATCCTGAGCCATGAATGATTGACCAGGAACTGTGAGAAAGAAATAAGATAAATCACATGCAACTTGTTCCAATTTCTTTCCTTGGGAAAAATGGTAAAGTTTGCTTTTCAGGGAGAATCTCCTTTAGAGTTTGAATGTATTGATAATTTTCAAGATAGACTTAGCCAAATATGTCATCTAGGTTTGAAGCTTTTAGGTAAAATGATTGCTTCTTAAAATTTTGTTCAAAATTCAAGATGCAGGCTCTCCTCCCTTAGGGAAGAGAAGGCCTATCAAACCTAACACTCTTATGCAATGCTTCTTAAGTTCTTGTTGATGCAATATTAGATGCGAAGTTTCAAAATAGTCATGGTTATATAAATTCTCATCTCACGACTATCATTGCATCAAATTAAGAATTTTCAATCCTTTATGGTCTAGACAAGAGAAGTATGGAGTAGTGTTCCAATGCTAAATTCTTATTGTGAATCTCTTTGCTATGAGTGGTTCAAAAATGAGGAATCTGTCTTCTGCACCAAATGAGAAATATTCACAATATGTGCTAGGAAGGAATAAGTCCATAAGATCGAGTATGCAAGAATTGAGAATTGCAAAATTGGCTTACATTTGACTTTGAAACACATAAATTTTCACACTTTTCGATGTTCACATGTAAGTCAAAAAATATATGTGCTTAAGTTGTAAAGTATACACTTGAATACACGTAACTCATATCTATTGAACCATGAATTTATAATTTGCAAATATGGACACCATCGATAAAAATATTTGTATTAAGCAAATAGCCATGTACACATACATCAATATATGTCGATATAAGAAAAAAATATAGTTACACAATAGCCATATAGGCTTACAAGAATGCCATATAGGCATTCAATGTCAAATATATCCAGTACAAAATATGTACAAAATTTCCATGTAGGCATACAATAAAGGGCTCTGTGCATTCAAAATTCATTTCTCTCCATGCTCTGGTTCAAATACAATTTTCTTTCCCTTTGTTGGGTGATCTGATGGTGATAAGTTTGTCACCCATTTCTGCTATGCTCGAGGAGTGCTACTACTACTCCTCCTAGTGTTTAGCTTCTCGTGAAGTTTCAACTGTTATAATAAGAAGTAAAGACATTAATATATAGAAATTACATTATAAAAATTAATATATTTAACAAAATAATCACTTACGGCCATCTCACGATCACTCTCCTCGATGGAAATATTTGCACGCTGATGCTCAAGCATGCTCAAGCCCTGTATAAACCATCCAAATAGGAATTAAACTACAAATCAATAATGGTTTTATTTTTCACTTCAGAACTAGTTCATCTATAACAATAAATGTAAATTGAAATTTAGCAATTTTCCTCATACCTCCCCTATTAGAGCCATTGAGGATTGTATAGTGGAGGAAACACCAATATCCATTGCCCTCGTAATGTTTGGCGGTGTTTCTGTCACCAACAACTGAAAATAAAACAACAAATTATTCAATCACAACAAAGCTACAATAGTGATCCATGATGACTTATAAATGTATGAGATCTAATGAATAAAATTTTGAGTACAAGTGGCTAAACAAATATATTTCTGATTATTAGTTATCAATTTTGAATTAATGCTTTTATTTTGAATGATCTGTGTAATGCAACGTAAGGTCAACAATATGAATATAAACTACACAAATCTATTAAACTTAGAATTCAATACTTAAGTTCTCTTTAAATTCTATATTACCTCTGTGAACGTTTGATCAAATCTACTAGCACTCGGAGGTGTTTCCTTGAAACCTCCAATAGTACCCTGTTCAATATCCAAAATCACATATTAAAATACCATCCGTAAAACAATGCTATTAACATGTAATAAATTTATAATTGTCTACTAGTTACATACCCCACTGATAGGTGTACTACAAAATAAGTAGGGGGAGCACTGGTGTATCCAAATTTCTACACTGTGGACTTCTACAATTTTATTAAAATAATAAAACTAAATTAGTTAATCTTGCATTTCCTTACAATCGGAATTTAAATAAAATTAAATCTCAATGAACATGTCAATTTTAATTAGTAGTTAATGCCATATGCATCATGCAAAATGTCATCCATCCTCTCCATCCTCGTAGATGCATACAGATCAGGCTGGGTAGTAGCATATGGATCTTGCGTAGCACCCTCCTGAGTGCCGATAGGGTCATACAAACAAGTCACCCTGCAAGATTGAAACACATGGGTTCCAAGGCCACCTTCACCAAGACTCCCTTGGATGGTGCTCTGCATTAATAGGGCTAGTGTGGGATGGATGACACTCTGGGGTCGTTGTGGATTGCCTCAATGTCTCTATATCTACTCTCCTCTCAATGGCATGCATTACACCGCTTTCACTTAGGCGGCTCTAGTAAGAGGTCGCTGCTCTCACAGAGAGGGATCCGACCGTACTGTGCCCATCCCGAGTCGACCCCCCACCTCTGTTTCTAGAACTCCCTCATATCAAAAAATAATTTGGGACGGTTCAATACAAACTCACCTGTGATAGCTCCTAAGAAAATAATATTGGGGACTTCCTACAATTATTGCACTATGGGTAATCAAGACCATATACCATCTTTCATAAAAAACTACTAACTTGGTGGTGGTACCCAATGAATAGGAAACCTCTTTGCATTGAGAGGGTAATATTTTGATTTGTTTTAGGGTCATTGAATAGAGCATAAATCACCTTTTAGTAATTCCTTTTAAATCTTTTACTTGTTTATATGGATAATTTGTCCGCATAATAAGGCTCCTAGTCAGTTCCATTCTGCCATCCAAAACATTTGTTTCAGGATTGCATCTAGCATTTTTTAACATGTCTTTCAAATGAATTTGCTAGAAGCATTTTTTCATGGTTGAAGCATTTGGATCACTGAACCTACTGATAAGATCCTCAAGTTGTTTTCTATTGTTCTCAATTTCACTCCTCAAATTTTTTGAGTGCCAGGAGGGAATTGAGAGAATGGTGGGGGGGTTGATTTTGTTGTTGAGGTTGATTTTGTTGAGGATTTACCTCCTCTTCTTGTTGAGGATTTGGAGGATTTCCTACAAATTAAAAAAAACATAATCAAATCTAACCTAAAATAAACAAAATCAATTTCAAACTAACAAATTCAAAACAAATAGTAAACAATACTTACCTCCCGCATCTCTTCATTGCTGTGGCACCATATTTTCAAACAAAATCCAATTGTTCTTGATGAAATTTGGAGAAGTCCTTCCTCCTAGAACGCGAGCGTGAAAATGAGGGTTTTTGGCTATGGGAAAAGCTGAGAAACAATGAAAAGCAAATGATACACATTTCACTTTTTTTCCTTTTAAAAGCACATAACGTGTCTTCGTGGTTATAACATGAGCGTGTTATGTGTTTCCCCATTTTTTTCCCATTTGGCCACAAAAGTACAACCAACTTCGTGCACACCCTAAAATATGTTAAGAAATATTAAATCTAGAATTATTTTATTTATTTAAGAATTACTTTGTTTTACTTTAGAATTATTTATCTTATAAATTTTTACATTTTTTATTTTATTTTTATTTCAAGAGTTATATTTATTGAAAGTTAGTTTATTTTATTTAATTTTTATTTGAAAAAATATTTTTATTTACTTAAGAACTATTTTATAGTTTTTTTAATATATGTTTTCCTTTTATTAGTTTTTTGTTAAAACACTCATGTCATTACACTCCATTCCTTGCTATAATTGTAGTAAATAAAATATGTCTCGAAATATTCTAAATAAATGTGTTTAAAATATATGTACTATTTATTAGTTAATTAATCATTATTTTTTAATAGTTGGAAATAAAATAAAGATATTGTAAGAGGTAGTTTAGGTTAACTAAATAAAATGTATATATAAAAGTAACAATTAACCTAAATTAAATAATAATGTAGTGTGTTGGAGCTAGACACATTGTTTATATAAATATTTAGGGTCAATGCAAGATCATGATGGGCCAAATAGGGCCCTTAAGTGGCAATGAAAATACAAAAAAACAGACTTAAAAACAACTTCACACAAGAATTTGAATAGGTTAACATAATTTTGAAAATATGTAGGAATAGAATTTATAGTAAATTGAATGTAGTTTGCAAGCTGCTAGGCCCTTTTTAGAAAACATAAATTTGATTTGGTGAAAATTTAAAATTTTATGTAGTAGTACATTAAAATTTAGAAAAAAAAAGTAGGTGTTTGTCTAGCCACCCTAATGATGAGCAAAAATAATTTTTTTTTTGAATTTTTCAATATAAGTAGAAGACACATGCCCAAATGTAACATACATTTTTTTGTAATTTTTTTGCAAGTAAATAATTAGTTATAAATTTTCTATTAGAAATTTTTAAAAATATTAAAAATCATTTGTCCAGACACCCTAACTTGTTGAAAAGTTTATGAAATCCAATTTTTGTTTAAACTATAGTTTGTGAAGCAAAGTGTGTGACACATCTTTTTGATTCAAAAATAATCATTTAAAAGTTATAGATGTTTTTCAATCAACCTATCAATCCGAACTTTAAACATAGTGCACGTAGAAAATCAATAATAATTATCTATTAAATTCAAAATAAATCATATCTTATATTGGTAGAATGGTGACAATTTGTTGAATAAACCCTTTTCGTTTCATCAAAATTGGATAAAAAAAATCAACACGAAGGGTGAAGTTTGAAAAACCATCAGAACCCAAGTAGAAATATCGCTAGATGTTGAATTTTGGCTGGACACCCCTACAAATCCCAAATCAATAAATGAGACAAAATATATATATTCATATTAATGGATACTAATAGAAATGGAGACCCATTTTTAATTAAAATATTAATATATATAGAATTATCACCTATAGGATTTAAATTTAATATGTTAATATTATTAATATTATTACATTGCACTGTGTAGCTGGATCAAGCTTTCTGAGGTTGTGGGATGTATTTCATGGTCCTGTCTAACTCTCCCAAGATTCTTTTAATTGGGTGGTTGTAATAAGCAACTCATAGGAATGAAACCCTTCACTCACTACTACCACTTGATTGGCTGGGACGGGACACCACAAAATAAAAAAAATATTAATATTAATATAAATATTTTATATAAAGGCATTATATTATATTTATATAGTATATTTATATATATTATAATAATATATAATATAATATATGATAAAAATTAATATACTAGAAAATACTAATATTTTATATATAATATAATATTTATTATATATTTAATTGAGATATATTCATTTCTTTTAATTAGAAATAATAATATACATAAATATCACTATAGATTAAAATATAACATGTTATAATATTAATATTAATATTAATATTTATATATATTTAAAATATTAATATATATATATAATATAATATATGATAAAAATTAATATATACTAGGAAATATTAATATTAATATTAATGTAATATCATTATATTTAATATAAATATTATATGTTATACTAAATAAATATAATATTATATTTAATAATATAATATATTATAAGAGAATTATTTGATGGATTGTTGCAAGAGAGTTTTAAATATCACATTTATTATAATAAAACTATAAGGAGCTAAGAGCAATATGTACATCTCTCTCTCACTCACACACCTTCCCTACAATTTTTTGTCTATCTCCAGTCACCCTCTCCCTCTCTACCTATATTTCTCTCAATCCATGTCACCCTACCTCTCCCTCCCTCCCACCTTCCCCCTCTCCCTCCATCCCTCCAATTGTAGGTCACTCTCTCAACTTATCCCTCCCTTCATCCCTCTCTCTATCTACCCCTCTTTATCTCTCCCTCCCTCAATCTCTCTCTCTCACACTTGATCTCTGTGTGTGTGTGTGTGTACCTATCACACCCTACCTCTTTATCTAGCTTTACCTACCTCTCTCTTTATTCCTTGCACCTAACTTCTCTCTACCTACCCCTCCCTCCCTACTTCCCTCTCTCTCCATCCCTCCCTCTGTCTCTATATCCATTCACTCTCTCTCTCTCTCTCTACCTACCTTTCCTTCAATCCCTCCCACCACACCTCTCTTTCTACCTACCTCTCCCTCCTTCCAAAATTCCCCCCTCTCTCTACTTTTCTCTCCACCTACCCCTCCCTCTCTCCCTAACTCTCTCTATACCTACCTCTCCTACCCTACCTCTCTCTATCTCCATCCATCCCTCTTTCTTGCCCTCCCTATATCCCTCCCACCCTACAACTTCCTATCTCCCTCCTTCCCTTTCTCTCTCTCTCCATCTCTCCCTCACACACACAAAACCTATCTCCTCCCACCCCTCCCCCCTCCCTAACTCTCTATATACCTATCCTTCACACCCTACCACTCCCTATCTCCCTCCTTCCCTCTTTCTCTCCCTCCCTCTTGTTGGGCACACCCAAAGACTAAGAGGTGGGGGTGAATCAGTCTACACAAAACTTAAACCTTTTCAAAACTTAGAAACTCTTGAGTATGTAATACCAACTTCTTAATCCAATCAAAATCCTTAACAAAATAGTAATAGAGAAGGATATAGAAGTATAAAGCTTCAAAAACTTTGACAATCAAAGATAGAGTAGTTCTAACTATAATCATATCAATAGCAATGAGAAAGAAACAAAGAACACACACATGCACAAGGAGATACCAAATTTATGTGGAAAACCCAATGAGGGAAAACCACAGTAGGAGTTAACTCACAATATAAAGACTCATTGCCAAAAAGGACTTACAAACCAAGTATCACTACCTCAACATAATATACAAAGGACTTGTTGAACTAAAGCAATCACAACTTCAGGAGAAAGATACAAGGCCCTGATGAGATTCACTATCTCAAAGTAGGATATAAAGATTTAGATAAAGATTACATTATTTGTTAACAATTCACTCTGTTGACTAGGACATTAAGGTGCATCTAATCTTTCTTCTTCACAATGTAGCACTAGCTCTACTAGATATTCAATACATTCCACATTCACACTTGTTTGTAATTGTTCACACGTCCATACTATTTACATCTAAAATGATCTTGCATTTATATCCACTATAATTCTTCAAAACCTCAATTAGGTTGAATAAGAAAAAATATAATCAATGAATTCAACAAGTCGACCACCAAAGCATAATGCAATCCTATCATGAAGATAAAGAGGACAGGAAACAAACTTATTACACCTTCCAATGTGATCCAATACAATTCACATGCTAGTGCACATCAAACTAAGTTTACATTAAGGAAACATGTAGATGAAATGCGAAGCACATAACGAGTCGGTGTTAAAACATACTTCCAATTGAATTAACTTGATGCAGTCCCAAATAGGATAGGTTAGGACCCAAATATATGATAACCATCTTCAATTTATGATGCAAACCCCCAAGCACATGGTGCAAGCAAAAGAACAAGTCATATCGGCTAGATATCTACAAATAACCCAAAAAGCCAACTCAAGACACAATGCAACACCAAGGTGGCCAATTAGCAACATGAAAATAACATGGGGATGTTCCATGAACATCCAACAATACTTCCATACACTTCTTTCATACTGCCATGCCATCAATAGCCACCACAACTCAAATAGGAACAAAACACTTTATTGAGGAAGAACACAATGCATAAACATGAGATATGACATTAACAAAAAATCTTGAGGACCACTTCATCACATGAAATTAGAATTGAGACACTACAAAGACACTAAGAGTACATTCACCAAGCCACAGGAGCATAAACATCAATGCGGAGAAATGTAGAGCATTTCCTAGACTAGTCTAGACAACCAACAACACTGCCAACCTTCTGCAATTCATAGAAACCTCCTTGACAACACCAATGGCTTGAAAATATGGGAGTGAAAAATCCATAAAGAACTAACTTTTAATTTGAAACTATAAGACCATATCTTCAATAGTGGAGGAATGCAAATCTTTCTCCCAAAGAGACTTTAAAGTAGCTTCCTGAACCAAAAACACTTGAACAACTTGTGGAGGCCAAAATATTCTTTGAGCAACACACACTTCATCAAGAACATCAAGATAGAGCATATGACATATTGTAGATCCTCAAAAAAATCTCTCCACTGTCAACAACAACTCTAATCTTCATCTCAATTATTCTAATCCTTATCTTAATATATCATTATGAAACCAACTTTGCTAAAAACAATCATACTTAATACATCTTTGCTTAGGCATGACATCCAACCATGAACTTTAGTAAACCTTAGATAAGGCATGAAATACAACAATGAAGTTTAAAAAACAAGTATTATCATCAATCTTCCTTCT
Source organism: Sequoia sempervirens (assembly GCA_007258455.2). NCBI lineage: Eukaryota > Viridiplantae > Streptophyta > Pinopsida > Cupressales > Cupressaceae > Sequoia > Sequoia sempervirens. The sequence goes on from VDFB02109861.1 coordinate 8,724, forward strand.
CAACTACCGACATTAATGACAACCAACAATCAGTGTTGCCATCAATGACAACAACTACTCAACCAATCTCAGACTCCTTCTCTCTCAAGTGTTGACATCTCTGACAACCAGTCCCAACACCTCTATCCCTCCCACCCTCCCTATCTCCCTCCTTCGATCTCTCTCTCCCTCTCCACACAAGCTCTATGCACCTACCCCTACCTCTCTCCCTAAATTTATCCATACCTACCTCTCCTAAACCACCCTCTCTATCTCCCTCCTTCCTCTTTCTCTCCATCCTCCACTCACTCCCTCCTATATCCATCCCTCTCCATCTGTTGATGTTGTCCACGTTCCTGACAACACAAAATCACACCTGTATTTACCTCTCTTAAAAGGTAGAAATCTGCAAACTACTTCTAGATCACTACCCCAAGGTCTCTCGGGTGTCAGGTCATGACAATGCTTGGAATATCTTAGTTGGTTGATGTGTTTTGTTGGTAACATAGGGTCGACCTTTATGGTTCACAAAGAATGGGAAGTTGGGTCTAAAAATGGAGTTTCAAAGTGTTGGAAGTGAATGAACAGAGGCTGCCCACTCAGAACATCAAGTTGAAACTCACCAAGTTCATCTGATTTAGCTTCATGGTGATGCTTGGAGTCCTATTCTAATCGAGGACTAAAAGAAATAGTAAAAGAGGAAGGGTTAAGAAAGTTTTTCTAAGTCTAAGCTACGAATGAATAGTAACAATGGAGGCTGCTATAGTAGAAAAAAATTCCTAAATTGAGTTTTGCTTGGCGAAGAGGAACCTACAGTTACACAAGACTAGTGCAATCTCCTAAGGTCTGCTAATTTTCAGATTACACATGCACATCATGAACATGCAATTGAACAAAGTTGCAGCAATTTAAATAAAGAAGCCCACGCTAAATTTTCACAACAACTTGTCATCAACATGTGCCAAAAGTATGGACTAAAAGCTCATCAAATACTATAACAACAACACCATCATGATAGCCATTCAAGAAACTACACACTAAACTAGTAGGGAAGTAGAACCATGCACACATAATGAGAAAACTCAAAAGAAACACCCATAAATCATGCAATGTTTCTCTCTATTGCTGCAGAATGATTTTACACCAACTCTCCAACCTTTTACAAATGAGGGGCAAGCCCCTATTTATAGTTTTCTAAAAGTGAAATGAATGGCTAGGATTTAATTACATTGTGTGGCAAAGATTCATTTTACATTAGGGTTTCACCTATCCCCAATAAAAAGGAATATAAAATATATCTTTGTCTCATTCCTATTTTGTCTTGTAGTGCCCAGGTGCTGTAGCATTTTTGTCCTATAGCTGATTGCCCTTTATTGTAGTTGAAACTAATAAAAGGTTGCCTTTTGTTTGATGTATTCCCAACATTCTTCAACAAATCAGACGATCCTTGTTTGTAGATTTGAGTCACTATAAAATGGATAAGTTGTCCTTGACCCATAGAGATGTCTCTTGTGGAATCACGGTCATTTGGGGAAAGGAAAAACAACTCCTTTTCGATTATGACTTTAGCGAACAACCATTTGTGCTCCTAGTACTAAATTTCTTCATCATGTAGCCACTTGCCTGATAGTCCATTTGATTATTTTAATCATTTTTCATGTGAAAATTCTCTTGTTGGCAATCCTCGTTAGCCCCAATACATTCATAGATGGTCATGCGGTAGCAGACTCATAGAAAAACCATCATGTGTAATACCCTCCTATAGCAAACTCCTGCGATGATCTCCATGCATAAACAAATTCTCACACAAAATAGTGGATTAAATTAAGATCATGCAAATAGTGATATAAACTTTTGTGTATGCTTGTTTGGTGCTTGTGTAACCATATAATGCTTATTTTAAATGGTTGTTTAATTACAATTTAAATAGCCCTATCATTGCATATACTTTAAGCAACCAACAACAAGCAATAATAATACTTGAGTAGGGAAATTAGATGGCCTAGTCACAAATTGCAATGCTTCAGGTCTAAAATCATTCCCTCTTACTTAGTTCTCATAATTCATTGCACACATATTAATAGAATGAAGTGCTTTCCCTTAAATTTTAGACTATGTTTTGATGGAACAATGGTCCTCCTTTGGCACATATTCATGATCAAGTAGTGGCCTCAAACCTTCATCTGCATCGTTTGTATGTGAAACCTTATAACCTAGTATCCTTCATCTTCATTCCATTTAGTGGGTCTCAATATGTTGGTTCCTATGAACCTCTCGTGCTAGTGACTTTAACAAGTCCTGATTCCTCTTATTCCATGGTGCCTTTAGATGCTTCTTTGCATACTCTTTGCTCATTGGTTACTGATTATTGTCCAAACATGTACTCTCCTAGCAATCCTCAGCATAACTCATTTGTAAACCATCATCCTCTCCTTGATTTGATTCTATATGTGGTCAACCTCCCTTTCGTAAGGCTAGCCTTTTGCTCCCTTCAAGTCCTATTTGTGAAGGGTCTTGTATAGAAAATAAAACTTCTTAAAATATTATCCCTAAACAAATATTTCTTATGAGTTCGTTGATATAAAATGAAACAACGCTCATGATAGCCCAATCACAACCTAAAGGCATTCATTATCCACTAAGACTGTAATCAATATGTCAATGAAATTTTAAACCTCGATCGTCATCAAAATTATTTATATCTTGGTTAAAGGGGATTTGGGGGAAAAATAGTTTATCATGCCCTCATTAAAGGCATTGTCATTGAAGATCCCACTTCGAAGGTTTTCTTGTGGCACAATGCCATTTTCCAGTGATGCCTCATCTATCTATTCCTTGAACATCTGAGCAAGTCATTGATGGACCCCATTTAGACATAACTTTTCTTTATGCACTGTTTAATTAGATTGTTGACATATTAGAGGTGAAGCACCTTTCACACTTTAGGTTCAATAATGATTATTTGTAAGAGTTCACATTGGAATTTAGAAATCTTATTCACCCCTCCCCACTATAGGAGAGTCCATAATTTTTCTTGGGTGATTCGTAGAATGAGAAGCCACTTCATAATTGCTACTGGGGATTTGCTCCATGGTGTTAGCGATGTTGCAACCTTGTGAAATCGTAAGTGGAAATCTATGTTTTGGTACAGACTTCATTCAATCAAAAAGAAACATAAAATACATTCTTCTAAATCCATTTCGAGTGCTTCAAAAGACATGCCAATGCATGAAATATTTCCATCTGGTGTAGAATGGTGTGGAAGGTTGCCGTTGGAATGCTGTTAGCAAATGGCTCAAGGAGTGGTGAGCTCCACAATTCTGGTTTTTGTTTCCAAATGGAGGGGATGTCAATGTTATATAATGCTTTATAGCCTAATAAGTGGTCCTCCCTTAGTCCACCGTTAGTGGGGCATTGCCCTCAATTTTCGTGCACGAAAAGATGAATGTGGGCACCCCCCATGGCCAAGTCGTGAGGGAGGAATAATGCAGACAACTATTATGAAGTTTCCACTAGGGAGCGACTTCGATGGTGAGACTCCCAGTAGATGTGGGAGTAGCGGACTCCACAATGCTAGATTCTTTCCACGGGCAATGTCTGAGCTGGATCAACAGTGCAGCTAAGTAGCATGCACAACCCGCACATCCGTTCATCACAGAGGATAGCCTTAACTTTGTTATCTAGTACATATAATTTTGTTTCAGATTCCACGATGGATGGGAGTAATGAACTTGATGCTAAAGCTCCGAAGTTCTATATTCTATTAGTTTGACCAAACAATTCCTTAGGGGCCACCGTAAGTAACTTCATCACTTGATCCCTGGCCCGCTTTGACAAAATTAACCATCTGACAGTCAGGGACTCCTCTTTCAAATCCCCCTATACTCCAATATTCACTTGTTGCTTCTCTATTCTCTTAACATCATAATTTAAAAGCACTATAGTTTATCTCTTCATTCAGTGTTTCTTATATGGAATCTTCCCATGATCTTGGTGCATCAAACGATTGGATTCCCTTGTGGATCCATTCCATCAAACCTGGTGATCAATACCTCTGCCGATGAGCACACTTCTTGGATGGAATTAAACTGCGATGTCTTTATGGTTGCACATGTGGAGCAAAAGAAAATCTATAGTTGCAGTTTGTAGTCATGTCAATGCTATGCAAGAAGAATGCGGGTGGAGGTGTGTGTAAGGATGGTATGAGAAATCCATTGAAATGACGATAGTGAAAATGACAAATTCCAAGGTGGAACCCACAAGTCCCATAGCCATTCGTGACCACGATGTTCGTCAAATACACCTCCATCACCCGCACAAGGTTTCTTG
>VDFB02109862.1:0-11287 GCA_007258455.2 Sequoia sempervirens
ACAAGGAGTTTTCAACTCAGTTGGTTGTCAAAATACCCTTTCATGGTCCCAGTGGGGATTGGCAATGCAAATGATATTGAAAAGAAAACATTAGCCAAATGTAAGATCTGTAGTTGGAAATGTGGAAGAGCCAAGACGTTGTAGCTAAATATTGACACTATAGAAAAGCATATCGGTAAAGTTTATGAAAAAAAAATCATAGATGGAAAGGAAGAATCAGTCATATGATGGAAATCAAAGGAATAATTTCTTCATGTTAAGTATGTCACGGATTATGAAGAGCATGAAAAAAGAATGCTAAACATTGTTGCATGTAAAGGTGCACTTGAGGCTCAATTTGGAAAAGCAATGGAAGGAGCAAATCTGTCAAAAATTGTTTAGATGAGTGTTGTTTTTCATATTTTTGTCCAAAGGGTGTCCTATGATAGACTACCTAGAATATTCTAGTTTATTATCTCATTTGAATGTTCCTCACTATCCCTTATCACATTGGTCAGTAAACGATGGATGGGATTGGGAAAACTGTCTTGTTGTAGTGGAAAAGGAAGATTTAAAGGATAATGTAAAAGAGTCAAATTTCATTGCATTATCTTTAGATGAAGTTACTGCCATAGACAATACTTCTTGGGTCTGTATGCATTTGTATACTATACAACAACATTTTCGCCAAGCTCATCTTCTTTGCGTTCATAAAATAAAGAATAGTTCAACAACGCAAAATATATTTGAACTAGTCAAAAAATATTTGAATGAAATTGCAAGTATGGATGAGTTGACAATTTGTCGAAAAGTTGGTGTGTGTGAGGTTGATGGAGTACCAATGATCGCGAGGTCCAAAGGGTAGATGTTTGCACAAAGTTACAAACTACTTGTGCACCATACATTGCTTGGAATTCCTTTACGTAAGCACAAAATTTAGCATTTAAAATTGAGCAAGTTTCCTACAGTATCAAAAGTCAAAAATCTAGTCCGCGAGATCCACACATACTTCTGCTGAAGTCCTAAACATTTCACAGAATTTCAAAATTTTGCTGAGGGAATAACACCAGGAAACAAGCTTCTCAAGGATGTCGACACTAGATGGATCTCCCTGCATGGACCAGCACAACAAGTTCTTTCAGAATATCAATCTTTGATTGGAGTGATGTACGAGCATCACAACACAATAGACAAAGCTCATGACCTTTTACATAGGTTAAGTGATATAGAGACACTCTTGAATTTAACTAGTCTTCTCCCCATGCTGGATGTGATGAATGAGCTTGTGAAGAAATCCCAAGAAAAAACTATGTATATTATTGATTATGCCAATCTACATAAACTTACATGCTTGGCCCTCAATCATCTATATCTAGATCTAACATAAGATGGCCCAAATTATTTCATGTGGTGAAAAATTATAGATTTGAATGATCCTGATAATTATTTATAGTTTAATGCAAGCGGACAATTATGCATCTGTGTACGTGGATATGAGATACAAATGTACCAATGTAAGAAAACCAGGCGCTCTAGCAAAGAAGTAGCTATTAATTGGGAAGACTTTCAAGGCATTAAATCTATTGGTGATAATTTGAAGGAAATTGCAAAATATCTTTCCTTAGAGATTCATGAAAGATTCCCTCGACATGAAATACTTGAAGCCATGAGTATTGTGTATCCTCAATTTTGGGCAAACTGAGATAACCCCACATTTTTTCATTCTCAGGTAAAAATCTTGATCGAACAATTTTTGAAAATTGTAACATATAATGAGTGGAAAATAGAAGGAATTTTAGATGAAGCTAAGCTTAGAAAACAATGTGGGAGTTTTGCAACAACTATGAGGGACCAATATAAATCCATGGGAAAGGATAACGCCTTTGAATTGGGATCAATAAAAAAAGGTTTGGACAAGCTTAGGTTAGAGTGAAATATTGTGTGGTTCGATATCAGAATATTTCAAACTTGTTGATTTATGTCAAACAATGATATTGGGGTCAGTGGAGGATGAGAGAGTTTTTAGTACATTTGGGTTTTTGAAATCAAAGTGAAGAAACAAACTAGACAAGAATTTGGAAAATTGCTTGAGGATGAAAGGAACTGTGTATAATGTCAAAAAATTTCCTTTTGAAAGGGCACTCACAATCTGGAGGTTCACATGTGAAAGAAGAGGGGTTGGGTTGTGCAACACTACAATTCCAAAGGCTGGTACTGGTGGCACTGGTAGTGGCAATGGGACTCAGACAATTGACATTGACAAAAATGACACAATGAATGTTGAATTTGAGACACAGTCTGAAGAAAATGAAGAGCAGACTTGGAATCAAATTCAAGATGACTCTTTTACTTTATCTGATGATGAACGCCAGATTGAGGACCCCCAATCCATTTGGGAAATGGAAGAGATTCAAGAGAATTAGCATCTTTTAGGTATTTATATTGCACTTCATGGATCCCAGGATTAGATTCCATTATTCCATACTGTAGTTGATGATATTTTATATTGTATTCAATGAAATTGTGAATCATTGCACTTCATGATATTTTATTTTATATTTCACTTCATGAATCATATTCCAAAGTCAAACTGTAGTTGATGATATTTTATGTTGTATTCCATGAAATTGTGATATTTTATATTTTATATTGTATTTTATATTTTACATTAGTCTATATATAACATGCTTTTGGAAATTCCTGAAAAGACAACTCAAGTTTAGTCTATACATAGCATTCAATGAGATGTCAGATGATGGCGCCTTTGAAAGGAAAGATAAGTCCAATGTTGTGTAGTGGTTGAAACTTGGAACCTTAGAACCAAAGTATGAAGTTTCGAATTTTTCCAAACCTCCGACCCCTTGACTAGAAAGACTTGCAACTCAAAAAAGTGAACCATTGACCATGTCTAGGAATAGGGGAGTTATGAAAATTTAGAGGTCCGCAACAAGGTTATAAAACTCTAAGAGCTAGCGACTAAGGTTAGGAAAAGCACCAAAACTGCTCTCTTCACCAAAACTTAGTAGCAAAGAAACCAACCAAAAATCCATCATTCCAATTCCAATAATACATAATCCACAACATGAATTCATATAAATGTTTAGTGGATATGCTAAGTAGTCATGGAGATTGAGTATTGATGTGTGAATTGTAATCCAATTTCACTAAGATTATGGATGCCTGGAATTAAAATCACCTTATAGTTCATATTTTAATTGTGGTAAAAGTAAAACTTGAGCATGTGCTCAGTGATTCATCACTCAACTTAATGCTTATTAGATTAATAACATATTAACAATACTATTAGTAGCATATACAACAATGAACATAATAACAAGTGTATCTAGAAGTTGAAACCACTACCAGACTTTTTCTTCAAATGATATAATAAATAATACAGATAATTGAACATCAACACATTACTGAAGTTTAAATTTGAGCTTTTAAATTGATTATCAATGTATCACATGAAGGAATACATAGAGACATTGGCAATGCAAAATATTTCTCAAAGACAACTCTGTACAGAGCTGAGTTGGAACTTGGAAACTCATATTATCAAAAGTTAAATCACTGCATCACCTTTTCTAGCAACTTCCACTCTTTAGGTGTTGGAATTGTCATTTGTTCTAACTGATGTTTGACTTGAAGATTTGTTAATAATTCATGATTCAAATTGGAACTTGTCTTGGATTCTTCAGTCAATTTTTCATTCAGGGTTAGCAATGGTTTGATGGAATCCAAATAGGTCACCACATCTATGTTTTGAGGAAATTGGTCCAAATCAATCTTCCTTGCATCCTCCATCTTCTTTCTGAAATCATTCCATCCAACGAATCACTCATTTGTGTCAAAAGCCTCTGGTAAACCAAGCTTTGTAAAGTTCCTTAACTTTTCATCCACCTTCTTCATCTTGTCTATAGCCAAATGAAAATATTTCTCTGTTTCACACATTCTCAAACACTTTTCAATGACAGATGACAACGTGATTGATGTAGCAAGCCGATTAGTAATCCCTTTTGATTTCAAAACATTGTCATTGGCTTTGTAGATTGTTTGTTGAATTTGATTTTCTGATTTCTCTAATGCCAGCACATTTTTGTTCTCCATTAAATATTTGTTGAGCTTCTTATGATGTTGTCTGATAGCATCAATCAATTCAAACATGTCACACAAATGATCAATCCCATGCATTATTTCATCCTAGATATTTTGTTTCATATGCCTCATTATTTCTCTATAAAATGAAGATAACTTATTTTGACAAGACTTAATTTCATTTTTTGCTTCCATCAGCTCTGCCTCCAATCTTTCATTTTTTTTTCTCTCCTTCTCCAATTTTTGTTCCCACTGTGCATTTCCATTTGCAATGCTTAGTCTTAATTTTTTTGAAGTGTATTTTTCCTCATCATATTTCTTGTTGCTCTCATCTAGCCTTTGCTTTAGTTCATTCACTGCAGTCTTTATCTCATTATGCTTATCCTCTTTTCTTGTTAATGTAGAGGCAGATTTTTTAATTTTCTCTTTTCTAATTCATTGCTCTTGCTATATGTTGCTTTCCTCTTTGCTTTCTCATTTGCTAGGTCTGCCTGTAACTTTTCAATTTGAGTCTGCAACCTTTTTTTCTCTCTATGTTGCTTCAACAATGATGTGTACACCAATTCATTTTTCTTCTTTGATACATTAATTTTGTCAGTATTTTTGAGTCCAAAAAAATCCAATTGAAAATTGTTCACCTAGAATTCAAATGGAGCCATCTGATTTGCTAGTCTATTTTGAATTGTGGGAACAAGAAATGTGTACTCCATGATTTCTTTACTTGTGTCAAATGTGGGTAATACCATGGTTGTTGCAGGCTCTGAAGTTAGAGTAGACACACTCTCCATCAATTGCTTCTTTTCTTTTTTATTCAATTTTGATTTCTTTTTAAACTCTTCAATGTAATCAAAACCCAGGGATGCAAGAACAATGGAATTCTTGAATGGTGAAGGAATATGAGTACTTGTAGTTGCTAATGATGTCATAGCCAAACTAACTGGCATTGGGGGAGAGCCTGGAAATAACTTCTTTGTGGTGGATCCATTAGTAGTGTGACTTGGATTTGGGCCTATCAAAATCCTTTTCCTCTTTTGTATGCCTTGATCACCTGGTGTTTCTATGGTATATTGTGTTGTCCTCTTGTGTGTAATTTTCTATTGTAGCACATGTTGACCACTACTAGTACTACTACCCATACCATTGCCACCAGAGCTAGTGCATGTTGCACTAATCCCTCCACCATGGGAATGTCCTAGTTGTGATTATGTCTGACCATGAGGATGAGGATTTGAACTTGAAGCTCTAACAAATTGACCTGTATGTACCCTAGGTTTACTTTTTCACCTCCAAACCCAAGGCTAGATTTATCAACTAGTTTTCTATGCTCTACATTTATTACCATCCAAGGGCCTTGTGTTTGGGACCCCAAAGGACCACCTTCATAACCCATTTTTTCAGCTATGGCTGCTCCTATAGTAAATGCTTCTTTGTGGCCTCACTTAAACCAAGTTTGAAATTGACATGGATTTATTCTTGCCTATCATCATCAATTTCTTCATCTTTTTGTTCATTTGGATGCTCTATATTCCATAATTTTCTAAACTCAAGATCTTCTTTGTTATCTCCATACTCTGCAAGAGCTCTTGGATCACCTAGGTCCTTCGTCATAGACCAAAAGGCAATAATTTTTAATCATGATCAATTTTTTTCTGTAACTTCCTTCTCTAGAGAATCTAGCATTTTTACCCTACTAGATGGTTTAAGACTTTTTTCATAAAAATTGTTGTACCTACTAATTGTCTTTCAATGCAATGCCATAATTTCTGCTAACAATTGTTCAAAAGAAATACCATTCTCAGCAACAATTTTCTCCATTGCTACTTTGACCTCATCCCAAGAATCCTTGTTTCTCAAGTTTTCAAGCAAGGGTTTACTTTGATGTTGAATTCTAATTCCAGCATTCTTATTGAGCACAATCATTGATTTAATGGTGTCACATGGATCATACTGCCAGTGACAGATAGCATCAAAATCAAAAAAAATCAAAAGATCATGTGTCACACTAAATGCTTTTATCTTGAATGTCATCCCTCCACATGAAAAAGGTACATAAGGAAATAAGGTCTTCTTCCCTTGATTAGTAAAGTTTCTTTCATCAGTACTTTGCATCTGCCTTACATATTCCAAAGCAAAAACCCTTTTTGTCACATGTATTGGAAGTTTGTATGGTTGTACTTCTGATCCATAAAACCTTAGCATAGTATATTCTTCCAATAAGTACCAATCAGCCAATTGTATTTCTTTTCCTAGTTGAATGTAGTTTCTGCATGACATAGGAAATCTAGGCATTGTAGTATTTGTAATTTCTTGATGCAATGGAGCCAAAAAGTAGTCTAAAAAATAATTGTAGTTCCTTTGAGAATCATGCAACCTTATAACATTGGTCCATTCATATATTGGAGCCATTTTCTTCCTTGCCGGGATTACCTATACCATAGGGTGAATCTAAAGCTTGTTGTTGGTTTGAAACATTCCTCTAAATTTGAATAGAAAAAGATAGCACAAGTAGGTTGTGAACCTAAATTTCTTGGTGGAACCTCCTTTAATCATTAAAAATTTTTTATACATGGATTCTACAATGTTCCCAATAAAATTATGTTTGACATGTGGAACACCATAATGGATATTATATACCATTTGAAGGAGGCTTGCACCCACTTCCAAATTGCTATCTAGTCCGAGGAAAAATGCTAGCATGGAAATAGTATCCTGAACCCATGGTTAAAAATATCAAATCATAAGGAGGCTTATGAGAAACGAATGACAAACGTCTACTTGTTACTTAAAGACTACATAATACACAATTGGGTAGTACAATGTACATGGATGACAACAATTAAAACAAGCCATTAAAAGCAATAATTTTCTCCTGCATTGACATCAAATTCTAAACCATTGATCTCTGTTAATCTAACGGTTATAGGGTGATTCCAGAGGTTTAAGTTCGCAAGCGTAGCACTTTGTGCATTTCATTCTGGAATGCAACTACAACCACACATCAAATGTTCATCGAATAGTTGAGTAATTTATGATATAACATAAAACATGTGTTTTAAATTTGCTTTAAATTTTCTTTAAAGTTTAATGTGCTAGGATTGACATCAAGGCCAAGGGGCCGAAAACTTAACATTTCAAAGGCCTTAATAAAATGAATTACAATGTCACATTAATAGCACAACCATTTATTTTATTACAACTGAATTGCAATGTCACATTATTACATAGTACAAACACAAATGTAAGTGCAAGCGCCAAGCTTCTGCTGGACTGCTGGTGAAAAGTTGAAAACGTAAATGTGATACATGTATCTCTGAAAATAAATGGAACTTGTTGGGTCAACCATGAGCTCTGAAAATAAATGGAACTTGTTGGGTTAACCATGAGCTCTGAAAATAAACACATGGGACTTGTTGAGTCAGCCATACCCTTGTCGCTCTAAAAATAAATACATGGGGAAAGGGGGCCAAATCAAACTGGGGAAATGGGAGCCATGAAGATACAAAATGTACTTAGCCCCTTTTAGAACCAAACTGATGCAAAAGATGAGGGGTTGTAAAATTGCTCCCATGCAGAAGATGAGCACTAAAAATAAATGCATGGGGCTTACCTGGTAGGGCATGGTGTCTAAAAATAAATGCAAGGAACTCACCTGGCCAACCATGCTGGGGAAATGGGAGTTGTGAAGATACAAAATGTGCTTATCCCCTTTGAGAACCAGAGTCATGCAAATGATGAGGGGTAGTAAAATTGCTCCCATCTTCTACTTGCAACCTCCATGCATTGGGATAGCACTTATGTCCATCAGAGCTCCTCATCCTGGTTCAAAACCAGTCTGAGAAGTTAGGTGAACCAAATCAACTTCTTTCCAATTCCAACCATTTTGAACTTGAAGGAAATTGGTCTTTTACTCTAACTACATAATTGGAGGTAGGAGAATTTAGAGCATCCCCAATAATACCCCATCATCTTCTTCTTGAATCCTTATTAAGTTATTAACGATACAAAATGAAAACCCTTATGAAAATTAAAAGAATGATTTTAGTTGTGTTCACTATCCTTATTAAGTTAAACATAGTGGGCTGAGGAGAATTTAGAGCATCTAATAATACCACATCATCTTCTTCCTAGAAATCCTTATTAAGTTATTAACCCTACAAAGTAGAAAACCCCTATGATAATTAAACAAATGAAGTTTTAGTTTGTGTGCCACTACCAGCTTGGTACCTTGTACACCTCACATGTGTCACATGTGAGCTTTGAGGTTGTGTATAATTACTACTGACTACTTAATAATAATTGCAATTCACGCAAACTAAAAATCCAACTTAATCGATACCTCAAGCTGGCTACATGCAAAGTTGCAAACTGTAGCTCAAGCTGACAAGTTGTCAATTGTCAAAATCGGCAGTGCCACACAAGTTGTTGATTGTCAAAATCACTAGATTATTGACATCATCATCTACGATTCTATAATACTTTGTGCAGTTTTCAATATAAAGTTATCCAATCAATCACTCTGGCTATTCATATGGTATTAATCCGCGTTGCCGCCCAGTACCACAGCCAAATTGAGAATTTTAATAGAACAAATGAAAGGTAGAGTACTTCGATGCATTGAAAAGAGAGAATTAAATGTCTCATTTTACCTTAATGATTATCAATGTCCTAGCTAATAGGTCACAATACATTTTGCTCACTTATGATCATAACTATATGTTGATTTCTGAAACCAATCATTAATAAAATCTCAACCATTGATTTATGAAAATCTAATGGTTCTACTGTTATTTTGGAGGTTTCAGTTCACAAGTCTAGCACTTCAAGGATTTACTTCCAGAATGCATCTATAGCCGTCCATTGAAAATTCATTGAACTATCCCTCTTTTAAAACAAACTTTATGCACATGCATAATTTAAAATGGGGACATCGCTAGGTTGATGAGACTCGACCCTTAGGATTAAAGAGTTAAGATTTAAGGATTTCTTATAAAATATTTTGGTCTAAATTAGGAAATATTAAGCGATGAAGCAAGGCGGGGATGGTAAGTGGAGACCTAAATAATTAATAAAAATTTCAACCATTGATTTATGAAAATCAATGGTTCTAGTGTATGGTCTGGAGGTTTCAATTTGCATATCTAATTGCTTGAGATATACTTCTGGAATGCAACTACAACCATCGGCCGAAAATTCATGTGAGAGCAGTCCTTGGTCCGTAATGTCACATAGTCAACTTGGAACCTTAGAACCAAAGTCTAAAGTTTGAAGTATTTGAAACCTCAGGAGCCACCAGAGCTAAAAGATGACCAGAAAGACTTGCAACTAAGGTTAGGAAAGTTTGCACTAACACTTTGCCACTACATTTTTTTTTTAGTTTGATATTATGTTTAAATCGCCAATGTTTTTTTCTTAATCATTTGAAAATAGGTTTAATTTGCCAATGAATTTTATTTTTTAGTTTGAAAAAAAGTTTTAATCGCCAACAAAAATATTTTTTCTCGATTGAAAACAGGTTTAATTCGCTAATTGAAATATTTTATTGGTTTGAAAATAGATTTTAATCACCAATGGAAAAATTTTAGTGGTTTTAAAAAAAATGCATTTTGCCAGGATTTTCCATAGACTTATAGCGATTAGAAAAGATTCGCCAATGGACATTATTTTTTTTCACGAAAACTAAAAAAATTTGCCACTATAATTAATATTCTTATCAGGAAGTATACAAGATTTGCCAGGATTTTACACCTTCGCCGAGGGGGGGGTTTCTTAAAGTTTTCCTTGCTGCTAATGTGGTATGCTAGAATAAAGTACTTTGATGGGGTGAGCCCTTCCTCATGGACTGATAAACCTGGGTTTGAATTTGATAAGTCTAACTATTGTCTTGATCCTACTATTTTTCACTCTAAAGAATGTATTATTGTTAGCCTACTAGATATGTTAATGGATGAAGCTATTTAAGAAGATTGAATATTGACCTAGTTTTTCTATGGTCTAATAAAGTATGGAAACTAAAAGGAAGTGTCTCTATTAGTGATATGGTTGATCTAGTCTTTTTTTGTTTAGATTTATCATTAATGAAGACCTTATTAAGGTTTTGATTGAAGGATATTGGTTTTATGATAATGGGCATAGAAATGGTATTTCTCTTTGCTCATTGAAATTGGGTTTTGACCCTTTTGTTGATATTTTTTCTTTTCCCCTTACTTGGGTCCACTTTCTTGGGCTACCTGTCAAGTTTTGGAACCCTAATATTTTCTAAAGTATTGCTAGATCATTTGGGAAACTCCTAACAATTGATAATGTTACTCTATAAAAATCAAGGCTAGTGTTTGCTAGAATGTGTGTCAATGTAGAGATGCATAAAGCCCTGCCTTTGCAAATAAAACTTAACTCAAAATTTAGAAAATAGATAACTTAGCTGATTGTTTATGAAAATGTTGGATTTTTCTTCCAAAATTGTAATAGATATGGTCATCTAATTGATAATTTTTTTTCTTGTTTCCAAGAAGTAGGAACAAAAATATAAATATGTCATTAAGGGAGATGCTCTTAAAATTAATGAAGGTGAAGCTTCAAAGGGTGAAATCCATGATGAAATTGTTCTTTTCCCCCATAACAATACCCATGAAAAGGGCCTTTCTTTTGTTGAAGATCTCCATAAGTATTGTCAAAAGAAACTATCTCTAAAGAAGAACACTTTATGGAATAGAAAAAGGAAGCTTTTATTCCACAGTGTGATAAAAGAGATCAACAAATGCTCGTCTATGTACCCTTAGTGGAGCATATGCTGGAAGAAGGTGAGATTATTGAAGTAGTCTATAATTTGTAGGATAAAAGTAGTGAGGGAGGTTTTCTTGAAATTTCAACAAACACCTATGGAATGAATAAAGAGTAAGACCCACCAAAGGACATTTGAATTAAATAACTCTCAAGAGGTTTTTAAAGAGAAATAGTTAAGTATGGATCAAAAGGATTTATAGAACCATAAATCTAGATTATTTTCTTAGAAATCCCCTTTTTTCTTGTTAATGGGTCTTAATTCTAATATAGAATGGATTCTAGTTAGTGGAAAAACAAAGAAAAATATCTACAAGGAAATAGATGTAGGGATTGATCTAAAAAAAGGAAGTCCATCCCAAAGAGAAACTCATTGTAGGGAGGAAGGAAGAGAATTTCTATGGGTAAGAAAAGGACTTTGGAAATCCCCTTT
>VDFB02109864.1:0-17199 GCA_007258455.2 Sequoia sempervirens
TCAAAATAGTCCATTCCACCAATTTTGAATGGTTTCTACTAGTGGAATGGAGAATTAAGCATTTTTTTTATCAATGGTTACCCTACCTAGGGTTTGGACTAGTTAGGAAAGAAATGAGAAAAACTTCCTTAATTATTAATGAAATTGCATGCAACAAAAATAAATGGAGATTAGATTCACTGTACTTTCATCTCCAATTGATTTCATACTAGTATAGGGTCATATATATCCATACCACACAACATAGCAACAAGAAATGTCAAAAAATGTAGAAAATAGAAGTATTTTTATTGCTCCAACTCCAAAACTTCAACAACCAGCCTTCTCTTGGATGATACAAGGCTTTTTAAGAATTCACAAATATGTTCCAATGGTCTCCAACTACATTTCAAATTATGGACTAACATAACATCATTATTTCCATTTGTGAAAAAAAAGTGCATAAAGTTTCTTGACAATATTATGCAACTTTGATATTTTTTGCATTTGTACACTACCTTGCACCTAAAGACTCAACCTAGACTCCAACTAACATGAAATGGTCTAGAAAGACCTTATTACATGAAAAAAAAATACAACCAAAACAAAATTCCAAGTTTTGACCCTTAGAGGCAAAAATGACCTGTGGGTGCCCCTACACCATACTATAAGTTTGGAAAGTTTCAAGAACATTTATTTTATGCATCTAGGTCAAAAACATCAATTTAGGGCAGTCATTTTTGAAATAATTTCAATTACAAGCATCATTAGATCTAAAATTCTCACATTTCTAAAACTTTGTATAATATGGATAAAAGTACTTTTTACTTTTGCATATACAATGTTTACATTCATAAAACTTTGCATAAGTTTGATAAAAGTGATTTTCATTTTTTGATATACATTTTTTACATTCTTAAAGTTTTTCTTACATTGGATAAAAGTATTTTTCATCTTTGGATATGCATTGTTTGCATTCTTTAGGAATTGCATGAGATGGTTAAATTTTCTTTTCTTTTTTGGTAAAACAATGTTAGTAACTTACCTTTCTAGGAACGTTAAGAAACAGTTCATATCCCCTCCCTATGAGAGTGTTTTAGTGAAAGAGAATACAACCTTGGAAAGTCCTAATTATCATATTCATTATTCTCCTAATATCTCTCCTATTCGTGAAGAAGATATTTTGGTGTTAGAAGAACCAACCAATGACATTTTTGAGAATCCTAGTTGTTTCTCTCCTCCTACCTCTCTTAGTGAACAAGACATTGATGAACAATAAGAAACAACCGTAAATGATCATGAAAATCACATTTTTTCTTCTCCTAGTGTATCTCCTAGTTTTGAAGATGATACTTTGATGTTAGAAGATCTAATTGAGGAAAGTCATGGGAGTCTTGATTTCCTTTCTTCCCCTAGAGAAAACATTCTTGAACAAGACAATTCAACCATTGATCATTCCCCTACCTGCTATAAATCTATTTTAGAAGAACTAACCTTTGAATGTCATTAAAATTTAGTTTGTAGTTCTCCTAAAAACTCTCCTCCTAGGGAAGATATCATGGTGTGAGAAAATATGAACATTGACACATGTAATGGGGCTTCCTTAGATGAAGATGATGAATTGACATTTGACTCCTCTTCATTAAGATATCATGCAAATAAGCACAATATTGTTGAGGTTATGACAACACAATTTGGATCTCCTTTAATTATTGAGCTTCCTAGGTCACCTCCCACTAGTGAATCACATAAGAAACTAAGAGATTTCTTGCAATCTACGGTATAATCTAACAATGTTTTGCAGTAACCAAGATATAACACAGTTACTCAAACATGTAGGGGACCACAAATCACTCCCGCAACATCACCATTTCCTTAACTTATTGTGCCTAGTGTTGATAATCTTAAAAATATTCCTACTAATATATCTGTGTGATCAACTATCACCTATATACAAGTGTCTATTTCAAGAAATATTACAAATAAAGTAAGAGGAAATACAATATTATATAAAATCAAACAATGTAACATCCTCCTTTGATCATATGCAAGTTACATAGTTAGAAATTACATTCCCTAAACATGAATTCCCTCACCTGAGACTCAAAACAAGAATGAAACCTTGATGATAAAGATGATCATTAATTAAACTGTAGTTAGGTGCACACTCATAGACAATGGAGTAGAAACTAATGCTTGTAGCATTGACCTCCTAGAAAAAATTGGTGTGGACAAGAGACTTATTCAACTTAATGATATTCATATTCATGATTTTGACAATGTTAATAGGAAACCACTAGGAATGATCACATTACCTATTGAGATCAGACTTGTAGTGTTTCCTACCCCTATCCATATCATGCCAAGATCCCTTTCATACAATCTTCTCCTAGGGATACAATGGATTCATGCTATGCAAGGGGTCCCATCTACTCTCCACCGTAAAATGAAATTTGAGTACAACAACAAGATATGCACAATTGAAGCAGATGAATGAAGCTATGAATCACATGATCACAACACTTCCAACACTCTTAATACTTTCATTCCAAAATCAAAAGTTTAACCTATACAAGTTGATGCTAATGCTTCACCTACAACAAACCTCTTTAGTGATAATTGGGGGTTGTTATATTTTATTCCTCCATTCAATAGAGAATCCAAAATCTCACCCTTAAAATCCAAAGATTCATATACCAACGATTCATTTTTAGATATGATTTCTAATGATGATTGGGTTTTTACACCTCCCTTTGTAGGAGAGTGCAAAATATCACAATCTAAATAAAAAAACCTTTAGTTTCATTTTCTCAACTTGGTTCTACAACATTACCCCATGGTGGTGATGGGGGCTATTTAACTCACATCCATCATGGGGGATAACACATAACTTTAAAAAGGATTTTTTTTCTCAGGAAGAAACCAATCCTTCTCAGAAGCATAAACCCCCTTCATCTAAATTGAAATATTGTTATGGTATTGGATACAATATCCCTCCTACACATGGATACAATGAACACATGAAGCAAACTAACATACCATACTCTTTCAAGAAAGATCTAGGTTTACCACCTTTATCTCCACATTCATCTAAAGCCTTGTCATTTAGTGTGTGTATGACATCTTGTGTAAATAAAGGAACATCCTCTAGTTTTGATCAAGAGAGTATCTTTTTGACACTCCTCCAAGATTGTTTGATATCCCTCCCTCCAAAAACACGAAAGAAATTCTACTACAAACACTCATTTTATGCATATCATAGAGTTCATGGTCATTCTACTAATGAATGTAAGGCTTTGAGTAGTAAAATCCAACATCTTAAGAAGTTTGGTGCTATTTCTTATGTTGGGGCACCTAATTCCTCTAATTGATATTGATTTTCACTCTAGAATGTTTCTCATCAATCATTTTGGCTCATCCTTGTCCTGTACTAAGCGGGGCCAAGGGGTTAGGTAGCCTTGTCCTCGTATGTCACCTGTCATTTCCTCTTTTTGCTAGTTGATCACCTTTCATATATATGTAAGAGCAAGCTTGGGGTGTGGATGATAGGCCTTAAGTTGTCTCGTATGTGACGTATTGAGTTATGCATTTTGGGGGCAACCCTCTTTTCCTTTTCTCATTTTTAGCTACTTTAAAGTAATTTCTCATAGCATGGTGTTAGAAATTTCTTTAAAGTGGGGGCATACATTGGCATTATTTTGACATGATTTCACTTGCATTTATTTCCATGTTCCTTGTACAATTTTATTTCTTCCTATGATTTGTCCTTTTCTTTGTGGTTTCATTGGGTTTTGACTTCCTCCAAGAGTGTGATATTTCCTTGTCCTCTCTTGGAAACATTAGGCATAATGTTACCTAAGATGAGACCTTGCACTTGTCCTCTCTTGGAAACAAGATGAGACATTTTTCACTTATCCTTTCTTATAAACATTGGGTATGATGTTCCCCAGGATGAGACCTTGTATTTATCCTCTTTTAGTGACGTTAAGCATGATGTCCCCTAAGATTAAGACCTCACATGAACTAAGAAAAATCCCTTTGAAAATCCCTCTTTTTTCTTGTGTTTTATTTTATTTTATTACCTTATTAAATTCATGGAGGTATGGCTTTGATATGGTCCCCTGGAGCTCACCTAGTGAACAACTAGTTTCGCTAGCCCTTGTTAGTGTGCATTTTATTTTTGTACTTATCATAGTCATGGGGGTATGAATTTGATATGGACCTCTTGGGGCTCACCTAGTGAAAACCTAGCTTCACTATCCCTTGTGAGCATGTGTTTTATTTGAATAGTGGACAACACATTCCACTTGTAAACCTTTTTGGACAAACACCTTATACCCATTCCATAGTGTGTTGGACGGCCAGTCAAAGCTTGATCTGTTGCATTTTTTCTTTTTCCTTTTTCTTTGTCTTTGATGGTTTATGTTTGCGATCTCATTATGGCTTCATATATCATCCACAAGCATGTTCCTTTGTTCTTATGTTGGTTTTCCATAGGATCTTGATCCTGGGGGCTTGGCCACCCTCTTGGTTATTGTCATCCTATCTTACTAGCGTTCGTACATTTGAACCCCTCTTGATTATGTGGTTGGATACTTTATTGTAAGTTTGAAGCAATTTCATCCTCTCACTAAAGTGGGAGCTAAATTTAGTGTCATAAAATCAATACACTTGCATTTTCACACTTATTTGTGCTCACCTTGCTTTATTTATCCCTATTTATGTCTTAATTGGTCCTATTTTGCATCCACAAGCCCAATGGACTATATCTTTTTATGGATAATCCTGACAACATCTAAGGGTAAATGATCATTTAATGATTTTGTTTGAGTGTCACCAATTTTTGGGTCGAGACTAAGATGCCACCTAGGGCATCTTTTTCCCTAAAGGCCTTGGGACCCTAACTTTGAAATCACCTAAATAGGTCCCTTTTTGGAGTTTGTGCCCCGAGTTTCATGCCTTGGGACAAAGACACCACCTAGGGCATCTTATTCCTCCTTGGCTTATTTTATAGATTTAATTTAAAATCTTGGTGGGATTTAGGCTCCTTTAATTAATGAATTCATATGTCAACTTGTTGTGGTGTAATTTCTGGATATTAAGCTTAGATAAGTATAAATACAAGGTTCCTTCACTCATTTCCCATCAAGTATTTTGTGAGAGCATTCCTAATTGCAAATTGGAGTCCACAACAGAATTCAAGAGAAATTCATTAAGCATCATGTCAAGGGTTTAGTGCATCCATTCATGTTGTTGAGCCAAGATTGTGGATGTAGCATTGAAGATCCGTTTTGAACCATTGTTCATATCATATCCAAGGATCCAAGATCTACATTCTTCATGGACACTACATGGTAGATTGTATATTTTCTTTACAAGATGTCATCCAAGGTGATATTATTTACATATTTCATATTTCATGCTTCATTTCATAATTTGGTTTAATCATCAACAAGGGGTTTGACCAAGGAAAAGCCCCATTTTCTAACAATCAACAAGTTTACCCTCTCTTGTATGTTTGTGATTTCAGATTTAGGTTGAAGACTTGAAGATCATTTGGATTGCAAAGTTGCAAAGTTGCATTACAAAGTTGTCATCTTCACGGAAACTCGCCTATAGGCGAGATTCAGAAGTTTTAGGACCTGAGATCTAAGAAGAAGGAAGTGCAGACCTTAAGCCTTGGGACCACTTTTGGAGTTTTTTGAAATTTGGATTGGGACTAAGATGGTAGTAAGGGCGTCTTGGTCCTCTAAGTGGAATTTTGCAAAGATTCTTTCAGATCTTGTTCTAGCATCTGAAGATTCTCCATTTGCCCTAAAAAATAGCAGTGCGACTAAGACAACAATAAGGGAGTCTTAGTCCTCCATATCACTTTTTGACAACATTTTTACATTTTCAAAATCATCATTACATTTCCAGACTTCCTAGGTGCATACCTCATAACTTCCAGTTGCTTAATTTCATCATTTACATTCCTCATTTAGCTTGCATTACTAGGTTTTGTGAGTTGAATGTTAAGTTATCTTTTCTAAGCTTTGTTCAGTGGTGAACCCTTCAAAGCCTAAAATAACCCCTCCTAGGTCTTCTTGATTGAGAATTGACTCACCCTTTGGGGTTGATAGTCAATCCAATTTGGGATTCCTAGGACATTATTGAATGACCTAAGGAGAATAAGTAGGCCTTTCCCCCACCTATTTTCTCTATGGTTCATAAAGAAACTAAGAATCAATTCAAGCTCACTATCTAAGTAAATGAAATAATATATACTAATCAAGTCAACTAAATGGAGTACAAATATTTAAAAAGTGTTAGTGTGAATAATTAATCTATTCACTATACTTAATTGTACTTAGGTATATGAGGTTGGACAACTTTTTTTCTAATTGAATGTCAAACCATTGAGACCTTTAGAGGTTACCAATTTGTTTGGTAAACTTCATCCACACATCTTTTGAGGTTGGAAGTATTTTCATCTCACCTCAAAGGTCATTCAACACTTGGCACACAAGGTTGATAACTTGGTCATGGAGGTTGTTGGTTTGCACACTCCAAATGTTCCTAAGGTTGAAATCTACAGGACACTTGTCATCTGATTCATACCACCTCATAGGTGTAGTGCCTCATCCTTTCCTATATAAGAAAGGCTTTATACTCATAATTTGGATCATCTAATACACTATTTCATATTGTTCATGTTTTTGTTTTTTATCTCCTAGATCCTCCTAGTTTCTAATATGGTATCATAGCTTTAGATAGAGATATTTGCAAGTCATAATTAAACTATTTTATTATATTTGATTGATTCCATTCCTATAGTAAGATAGTTAGGAATTTTTAGAGTTATTCTAAGGCATTGCTGATAGCCAACCTGTAGATCCACTCACAACAAGAAATCACCTCACCCTAGCATGAATCTTTGTTCATAAATCATGACACCTTAGAGAGGCACAATTTACATTGGTAGAGGCAATTTGAGGTGTGATTATCTTTTGTAGATGGAAATTTGGATTTGGACATCAGACAGACATTATTTGCATCATGTGGGTTGCATTTTGCATTTCACATGACCTGTGATTTACATCAAATGTAGGGCATAGTTTGGCTATTATCATGCAATTATCATGTGGTGTTGCATGTTAAAATCAGGCACACTTTCTATGCAAGTTGTGAGGCATTCCTCTTTTTCAAGTACCTGCAATCCATCTCATCACTCTCAACCCTACCACAAGACTCTCAATTTAGTAGCAAGGAGAATGTGATATGTAGGAAGTTATTGTCTATTGAAAACCCTATTCTTCTCTATTAAATCCATAATCTATACCAAAAAAATTGTGTTTCTTATTTGCAGGCACAATTTTTATCCACAAAAAATCATGATTTCTATCTACAGGGAATTGATCTAACCTTTGTTTCATTCTCTCTTCCCTAATGGGATATCGAGACATAGTTGAGATGGATACAGAGAGATGGAAGGATAATCAGGCGATCGATCAATCACGCGCAAATCAGGCGAATCAATCGATCGATCGATCAAATCAGACCAGATCCGGGATCGTTTTTCCTCCGATCGAACGCGTCGATCGATCGTTTTTCGGATCGATAAATCGGCATCGGATCTCGATCAATCTTTGATCGACAAATCTTGAATAATCAATCAGATCCGCGATCAGGACAAAATCCGTTTTTTCAATCAGAATGAATGAATAGAGAAAAGATAGAAGAGGAGGAGGAAGGAGATGAAAGGGATAAAATTGAGATAAAGATAAATAAAGAGAAAGAGATAGAAAAGGAGGGAGAATTAGGGAAAAAGAGGGAGGGAGGTGGTGATGTTCAAAACAACAACAACAATCGCTTATATTATTTCTCATAAAAGAAAAGATAACAAACAAGTTAACAAAAGGTCTGAGTAGTTGGTTCTCGTATGTGATATGACTCAATGAGTCAATGCTATAATATTACAAAGAGGCCCTGGTAAAAGGGCTTATAAATCATTGGGGGTTCATCGTCGGAGCTTTGAAACAGAAGAGCATGGACAAAACTACTTAATATCTAGACATGAATACCAATAATGAGAATTTCTTCATCCAACCATAACCATAGCATGATGCAATCCATAGAATAATCCATACTATTGCGTACATCCATAGAGCTAATTCAACAATCACAACTATTCACTAAACTTTACTTCAGAAACTTTGACACAAACCATCCACTCATCATCAAAACACAGATCAAATAGATATAACAACAATTTCATTCATAGATAATTCAATGAGATAATCTTTAAATCCTATTTTCTCTATTGATTTTCACCAAGTAGAAAAAATTTAGGCACAACAAATCACTAGCATACAAATTTATTATGAATCATTAATCTTATCAAATAGGTCCAAACTTAATAACAACATAAAAACTTGTATATAAAACTATAAAACTATAACCATGTTCAACTGAACTTTCAAAGTATCCTTGCTAACAACAATGAAAACCTAAGACTAATCACTATTTTCTATCATCAGGTGGCTAAAATTTCTTCAATCAGCTGACCTTTACAAAATAGAGCTCAAAATACATATAGACATGCCATGTACAAGCCTCTCTCAATAAAAACTCAGATCCACAAGTCAAGGGACCGGAATTGAATGAAGAACTGGACTGCTAATCTTTAGTTACAAGGTTGGATTGCTTCATTGCACAAAATTCTGACACCCAAGAAAGTAGGTGAAACTGAAGGATGGAACTGGAGTCAAGTTCATGTCAAAACGCTACAGAGAGGAGAGAGGAAGATGTGTCAAGTGAAGAAGGTGTTTTGCTGCCAACTTATTCATGTGTTGCATGCTCAAGGATGTACTCATCGTAACTAGAGAACACTTGTTGAAGGGTATCTGAATCATGCCCATCCAACCAATCATCCTCAAATTTAATCCTCTTTAACTCCACTAAAACCAATCAATGTACCTCCTTTAATTTAATCACTTCCCTTCTAGTAGCCTTTGCTTCTTCCCTGATGTCCATAAACCTATCCAATAACAAATCCTCTCCATCATCCCATTTTTTCATTACCTCTTCAAATCTTCTAATCCACTTCTCCCTCATCTTATCTAAAGAAATACCCTCCTTGACCGAGGTATCTATATTGACCAATTTAGCCACTATTTCCTCCAATTCATCAATTTGTTGGTTCAAGTCTTTACTCATCTCTTGAAACTCATTCTTATGCTCATGAATATACTTGGATTTGTATCCTATTATCCTCATAGTCTTCTCAATAAAATCCACATTACCCTCTTCAAGGATTGACTACTCAAGTAGAATTGACTTAGGCACTTTGCTAGTGTCCTCAAGCATTTTAAACATATTCTTTATACTCTTCATCTTGCTTCTCTAGATCTTTAGCATGCTGGTTCAAATCTCTTGCCAACTCAAGTGTTGTTTCATGAATCTTAAAACTATCACTTAGAACTTCACCGACCTCTTGATTGAGCTTATCAATCCATCTTTCTAGCATTCCCACCTTACTCTTCATCTACACCAAGTCATTGACTTCCTTCTTTGTCAATAAGATTGGGGATTTAGGAGCAACAACTTGTCGAGAAATAGGAGTTGAGACATCTTTTAGAAACTTATGCAATTGATCCAATTGGGCCTTAAGCTAATATTTATTTTTCTTGTCTTTGATCATCCTGGAATTGGTAGAGGAAGCCACAATATCAATTAAATTCATTTGTTTGTTTCTTGTAGGTCCTCCCAAATTCATCGTATCCAATTGATAATCAGTCATTTGCATATCCTCTCAGTTCTTATCCACCATTGGTATTGCACATTCAACAATGATTTCTCTTGTGCCTGTAAGTTTGGTGGAGTGAAGAACCCTGGCCTTCTTTTTAGGTCTCTCCTCAGTTTCCGTCATCATCTCATCCCAATTGAGAGGCTAAGGTTGAACTATTTGTTTCTTTTCCAAGTCAAGCTTTAACCATGTAGGAGTTGTAGGAGTAGTAGCTATTTGTGCTGAAGAAGAAGCAACAGTGGTAGAAGATAGAGGTTGCAATATTGTGTTCTCAGGCTGAGAGTCAACCTCTTGCACATTTTGTTTCTCTCTTTGTGCTTGTTCTTGTGTAAGTTTCTCAGCCTCTTCCTTATCCTTTTTTTCTTGCAATATTTTACCTTCCAACTCCTACTTCAGACATTCCTCTTCCAACTTATTTTCCTCTAACATCTGGTCCCTTTTTCTTTTCGATTCCTCAACATAGTCCCATGCTTCTTTGGACTTCTTCTCATGTAGAGAAAGTTTTGTAACCTCCCTCTCTCTCTCTCGAGGAATTCTTGCTCTTATTTCTTCCTATGGGCCTCCTCCACGGCCTTAAATTTGGCTTCAAGGGCTTCTTTCTCTCTTCTATGCTTGGCATTTTCCTCCTCAAGATCATGGATCCTCTGCTGCAAAGCCAATTTATCTCTTTCCTCTTTCATTCTAAGCTCCTGCTCCTTTTGTTGTTGTTTCTTAGCCAATTCATCAATAGTAGCTTGAGCTTCCAATTTTTTTTGCTTGGTTGATACATCAAATTGTGCCTTAGAAACATCTTCCTATTGTTTAGCCAATGCATCATCTTGTGCCTTGGCATCTGCTTCCCTTTTAGTATCTTCAAATAGTTTCCATTGATCCTCTTCTGTTAGCACATGCTCAGTCCATGCATCGTCTGTTATATCAAGGGAAGCCACCACATGAGTCTCTTTGTCAGATGGGGTAGCCTTAGAATCTGTTGCAATATCATGAATTTCTATCTCGGGCTCCTTTTCCTTCAACAACTCAGCTTCTTTATGGAGGGTTCCCATGGGAATTCCCTCACTTCGTTGTTTTGTAACAAGGGGTTGATTGGATTCTTCTCCTGCAACAGATGTTGAAGCACCATTTTCTATAATGACCTCCCCTTCTTGTACCTCTAGAAGGTCTTGGGAAAGAACCTCCTCTTCTAAATTAGAAGAAACTCTAAGGGATCCTTAGGGGGCATTCTTCTTTTTGTCCTTTTATATTGGGTGGTTCCAACATCCTTCCTCTTCTTGGATGGTTAAGCCTCTTTCTAGTTAACCCTCAAGATAACCCATTGTATGCTTCTATCCATGACTAGTCTTGTAATTTTCTTTATATCAATAGACTCTTTTACATTCCAATCCATTGGATCAAGATCCTTGGTGCCTATCTTATCTGCATCATATTGGGGATCTAAAGTTACCCCATTATTAGACATTGTCTTTGGAATGTCCTCCTTTATCCCATACTCAACCATGAGTGGAATAGATAATCTTTCATAATTTCTCCTCCTGAGATCATATTCATCTTGCAGATCCATCCAAAAATCCTCCAATAAATTAAAATGCTTATCAAAATGACTAGGAAGCAAAGCCTGCATCTTGTTTCCGAGATCATAATTCTTCCTAGAAATGTACAGACCCAAATTCAAATGAATCAATTCATCACAAACAGCCTTAGCTACCATAATGTGTGGACAACTAAACTCACCCAGCTTCATACGAAACTTGTGACAACCAGTCTTATGCTTGGTGCCAAATTTAAAGTTAACAACCAGAGCTTGATAAATGAATTCCATTAACACAATTCTATTGTTGCAACACCTAGGGAGAAAATTGGGATGACCATCAAAACCTCCCAATCTAAAGTAAGTAAAAGTTGGGTATTGAATAAACCAGTGTCCCCATTCATTGATGAAGTCCATTACCTCCCTACTAAATTTGTACCCAGCATCTCCAGTGAGCCTATTAATGATAAAATAAAGAAATGCATCATTAACCCTCCTATAATGTGACTCCAATGCTTGCAAGATAATCTAATTATAGTGCTCCCACACCCTCTTCTATCCTTGGGCTTCTCCCAATATGCCCACTATTTTCAGTCCAGGAAAAATCCCCATTCTAGTAGCTGCATAGATCAGATAAGAGGTCATGAAGAAACTCTTGGTTTCTCTCACTCTAAGTATTTGATTATGTATACTCTCTGACACCACCATAGGCCAGTCAAACTATTTTCTACTATCCAAGATGGTTTGGATAAATGGGAACATTCATTCTTTAAATTGTGAAGCATTTCTTTTTCCAAATACTCTGGAGAGCTACATGATTATCTCCCCAATATCCTTGCCAAAGTTTTCCCTTTTAGGCTGGTCAGGAAGCTTAGTCAGATACTTTTTCTCTACCCTCATCTAGTGCTTGTTTATGTGGGATTTTTTGACTTCTTTCTTGTCACTGTAAAGTTTCAATGCTTCTGCTTCATTTAGTTGCCTAGAATTTTGTGGAAGAGGTGCATCAAACATAAACCTAATCATTTGGGTTGTTAAATCAATGATAACATTCCCCTAGATTCCTGTGAATCCACACACTTCCTATTAGTAGGATTGTAGGCCCCAACTGTTGCTAATATCAATTCCGAACATTGACAGAAAGTGGGAAGATAGCAACATGTGCTAGTCCAGACTGTACAATCCTTTATGCCCTTGGTGTAACATCTTCATTTTAAAAGTTTCATCCACCAGCTCCTCATAGTTGAAAGGGCCTAAGTTGGTATTTGTAATATATGCCTACTCAGAATCAACCTTGCTAGTAGTGAGAGTTTCTTCTCTATGTTTATACCTCAGAGTGTAGGGGAGTTGCTCCACTTTAACCTTCTTTGGCTTAGCTCCTTGTCTTGAAGTTTTTGTTGGTTGGCTCCTTTGAGAAGCTTCTTCTGATGCCCCCGACATCCTCTAATCTCTGCAATAAACTCCTGTATTAGATGAAAAAAAGCATAAAATCAATTTATCATGTAATACCATCCTCTACTTCCTTAGGAAAAATTTCATACTAAGCCAAATTTCACATTCATCAAAAGCAGAGTCATAGAAGAATTAGGAATATGAGACAGTTTTAACACATAGCAGGATTGGAACCAGAACCAGGACAAGACCGAAACTGGGACCGGAACAAAAACTGAACTAGAAATTAATCGCTAGTTCCAAGTTCGACCTCCACTCTGATCTCGCATCCGCATAAGGACTAGCGCGAAGACCAAAATGATCAATGTACAAAAGAAGGATCATTTTAGGAATGAATCCTTGGGACAACTTCGGTCCTGAGTCTGCTTCCACTAGTTTTGACATTAAAAAAATACTTTTCTTGAAGACATGGTCACATGAATCTGAGGATCTGGGTCACATGGTTTACAAGGAAATCCAAAATAGAGGGGCTTAACCCCACACCTTAACTGTACAAAGACCAATTTAAACTTAGAGGAAACTATTTTGTAAAGGTTATCAATCAAACCCTAGTTTGCACGATACGTCGATTCAAAAAAATAGGGCATCACAAATCCATCACAAAAATCATAGAGTCGACATAGAATCAACATCAGAAGGGTTTCCAAAAATATTTTAAAACATTTAAAGTACAAAAAACCCTAGTAAATGGAAGTCCTAATTAAAAACTAGGGCACGACAAAGTGCACCTACCACGAAAGCAACAACAAACAAAATGTGACAAATGGAAAGAAAGAAAATGGAATGGAAAAAAAAGGACAAAAACAAAACCAAAAGAAAACAAGAAAGAAAGTGAAGATCATTCATAGAAAAGAATTCTATGAACATGCAAGAAAAGAAAACAAAGCGCGAAGACAAAATGACAAAGCATAAATGGGAAAAGAAAGGAAAAGAGACCCTACCTCAAAATGCCCATAAGGAAAGACTAAGACTTGAAAGAAATTCGTAAATCACCATGCCTCAGCAATCAAATCACTCTTCTCGAAGTTCTCCTAGCTCAAGTTTGCTAAAATAGTTTAGATAACAAGGATAATGAGCCAGTTAACCTTAATTATGGTTTTTAAAAATGATTTCACACGTGTGAAGAACTTGCAATTAATGCAATAAATTAGGTGGTAGGTCGGGCAGAGCAAACAACACAAACAAAAAGTTAACTCCCATGGAAACCAAAGGTAGATCGGACGTGGACCCAGATCTGGAATGAAACAAGAAAGCTTTGAAAATTTCCTCATTGAACTCCAAACCTGGTCCCATTCCTGCGATAAAGAACCGACAACAGAAGGAAATAGGGGCGGGGTCAGATCCAAAACCCAAACTGGAACTTTTACAAAGTTCCAAATTCGGTTCCAAGTTCGACTCTATTCCCAACAAAAGGAACAAAAACCAAGACAAAACAACAAATGACGAGAAGCGGGGCTGAAACAAAAATTGGACCCAGCCCAAACACAAATGGAAAAAAAAATCACAAAGCAAATGAGCAGAATTGGAATCAGAACGGAAATGGGAACTAGAATTTTGAAAAGTTCCAAATTTGCTTCCAACTCTAGTTTCACTTCCGCTCAGGCTTAAACAAAACATGGGGAAAATGAAAAATGACTCAAGGGAGGAACAAACCCAAAAGCACAAAACACACTGATATACGATGAAAGGAACAAGGAAGGAAAAGCAGACCCGGAGTCGAAAGGAAACTTGAGCTAGGAACTAAGGAAAAGTTCAGAGTCCAATTTTAGTTCTGACTCCGCTTCCACCAGAGCGAAAGAAAGAGAGACTTAGGAGAAAAATGAACAACAAGACAAGAAACATAAAATAAAGATAAAGGATTGTTTGTTCTAAAATATAATGGGGTGCTATACAGGAACGGGGAGGTAGGGAAGAAAGCGTGGATAAAGTATAAAGAGACAATGTAATTGAGATAGAGATCGAAAATCCGTCAGAACCGAAATCAAAGAATCAAAAATCATAATCCATCAAAATCGAGAGCGATCAAAGTCGAAAAGATTTCACGAGGTAAAGATCAGATCGTCAAAATTGGTCAAAGTCAGATCAATTTGCATTATAACTCCTAAATATTTGAAACCACTCTCAAACATCTTATAACTGTAGACATGAAATATAGCTTAAATTACATAAGAAATTAAATTCACATACGTAAATGTCATGTATATAGTTTCTCTTAAAAAAACAAGAACAAAGAGAAAAAAAGAGTAGAAAAATATTTCTTGAAAGGCAAACCAAAACATGAGCACATTATAACATGCTCGTGTTTTGTTAATACATTCACAAAATGCGAGTGTGTTATAATGCACACACGTTTCTAGAAATTCTTTTTGGCATGTTTTGGTAATGCATTTTGGCATATTTTTTTAAATTCATTGACAAGGAACAAATTTCAATATAAAACATAAAGCAAGTGCATTATAACGCGCTCTCATTATGTCTTCCTTAGGGAATCCCCAACCCTTAGGCTTGGATTTTCTTTGGATTTCCAACCCAAAGGCTTGGAGTGCCTTCCTAATGTCCAAAGACATGTTTTTGAATATTCTACAAAATTTCAAATAATCTCATTCCTGTTAATCGTCAAGTTTGCATGTGTTTCAAGATTGAGTAAATCAAACACCTGGGTAATGTTAGGATCTCTCTTAGTTATTTAACGATGTAATTTTTTTCACATTTTGATAATATTAAAGATTTCATCTTTAATTTCTTTTGTTTGTGTGTTTGTTTTTTGTCAAAAACTAGTGTTTGATATTTTTTACTTTACTTTTTAATCATTCATTGAAATTTCAAATAAATTACATTTTTATAAACTACACTCCATTCTACACATATTCAAAAAAAATTCATTTTTTATTAGTTTTCAAAAATTATAGGGGTAGCATGGCCAAAATTTTGTTTTCAAGATGTGTCCACTTTGAAAATTAGTAAAAAATCAAATATTCATGAAAAAGTTATCAAAAAAATTAGGCAAAAACTACATGTTGTTAGCTAATTTCTCACCAAAGCGATTTTAAAATTACCTAAAAAATGTTAACCTTTTGAGGGAGCCACAAAAGATGCTATGTTATGTTTTTTTGACAAAAATAACACCAATTTATGTGGCTCCCTTTTTTGAACTCCTTAATCTCTACCATTTTTGAAAAAAAATAGTATTTTAAAAAGTAGACTTGGAGCACTACGAACATTGTTTTTGTTGCACCTTAAAATTTTGAGTGAACTATCATCAATTTCTCGTCCAAGGTCAATATTTCCCGATTTCAGAAAAAAAAGTGGCCTCTTAAGACCCCTTTATGGCCCCCCATCTTTTTTCACTTACCTTGTATTTATGTAGGTATAAATATATGTAGATAATAATATCTATGTATACTCATACATATATACACATATGTATGTGAAAACAAATTAAATGAAATGTATAAATAAATATATATATATATATATATATTATTGTATATAATTATATATTACTATATTTAAATGATTTTGAAAGCCATGATAAGTGGCTATAATGCCACACATATGCAAGGCTTAATATTGTTATAAATAAATGAAGAGTGAACACCCAAAATAGGTGCCACTGTATGCTTTTATCAAATCATGATCATTTCCACATAGTGGTTGAGTGTTACATAATATAAATTGTTTGAATAGCCACAATAGGGTGGCATATGGTAGGCTATTTGCATATGTTCCTATTAAATAGGAAACCCACAACTTGGGTAGTTTCTAAGTAAAGATATTTTGAATGACATTTGACTGCTAATGTGCCATTCAAGAGACTTTTTCTAAAACAATAAACAACAGAATAGAAAATCTTTAAGTTTTCCAAGCTAGCAGTGGCACTAAAAGGAAGAGTTCGAATAATTTTTGAAGACCAATTCAAACTGAATTTGCATTATCTGTAACTACATTCATAAGAAGAGTATTATGAAATGCTTTGAAATATTTAAATTTCAGTCATGGAAAATCAAAGTGCATAGTCAATTTGTTTTGGGAAGCTTTCCTCATGCTTGGCAGGGTATAGGTAGGTCGTGGAATTTGGAGAGCTATTCAAGCCTCCAAGTTAAACTATTTTTGATCTTTAGTAAACCATTTTTAGTATAAATAGTGATCAACTACTCATTTTTTGGTTTTTGATTAGTTTTGTAATCTTTGGGAGAGTTGCATATCATGAGTTTTAAGGAAAGAGTAGTGAGAAGAGCATTTGAAATCTGTAAATCAATACACCATATATTGGGATTATTTTGTTAGTATCAAAACTTGATTTTCAATAGCTACAAACTCATAGAAAAGAAGCAAGAAATAGGTGCAAGGATAGTGCTGAGTGTTCAAGTTAATAGGACAACAGGTTTTAAAGATCTATGTTAATAGTGTAGATTTGAAACAAGGAACACAAAAATCAAAGCCAAGTTATTTTATTCTA
>VDFB02109866.1:0-10928 GCA_007258455.2 Sequoia sempervirens
AAATGTGGGTCTAATAGAAACAATTTCATTGCAAACCCTAGTCTTTCTGAATTTATCACTGTACAATTATATCAATCAGAAACATGTACAATTACACACCAACGCTAGCAATAATAGTGATAATAACTGTATTGAATGAATGAATTTACTTTGAGAAGAAATTCTTGAAGCATGCTTAATATTAACTAAAGTAGTCTCTGCTAAAGTTCAACAGGCAAGCCACCTATGCAGATTTTTTATGCTTCTTCATTCTCCATTCACTGATATTTGCTTGCACCTTTGCACGTACACTCTTCTTGAAACCAGGATAAGGTTCATAATTATAGAACTTTTGAAGGGCCTGAAACCAAAAGAATAGGTGTGCCACTTTAGCCATCTACCTCTGATCAAAAAATCCTTCTGAAAACCTTTCAATTTTTTTCTTCAGTCACTCTGGATAAAATACTCATGCAAAGAAAATTGAAGTTACCTCAAGCAGGACAAAAAATGGAGCCATTAATAAAGCTTGAACAAGATTATCCAAAAGTGCAGGTGCGCGCTTCTGAAAAACAAGAAGATTATAATTTGTACTTGTAATAGCAATTAATAAAGCTGTCCATTAGATTCTAATTTTCATTACAATACCTCAAAAACTCCATGTCCTATGAATTGACCTGTCCAGCAGACCAACTGAGAAACAAGGACCACCTGACAAGAACAAGGCACCCATCAATCTTAAAAAATAAATAAGAATACCGACTTCACTCCCAAAGTGTGGTGTTGTGAGAATATTGTGGCCTGAGACTGAATTATGCTTTATATGAATGTCATAGGAATTCATTGCAGTATCTCATTGTATCTTTTGAGTGGTAATAGAATCAATTTTGCTGAATCACTAAATGTTATAAAAGGTAGAAAATCAGCAGAGCTGAATGAAATAACACAGAAATCATTTCATCATTTATGGATACAGGATTCTACTTATAAGACATGTTTTATCATTTATCTGATTATCTTTTTTATCTGCTCCTGGTGCACTTGCTGGTTTCAACATGAAAAATTGACCTAAATGCCACGAAATGATTCTTTGTTCACGTCTACTGTACTATATCAGCTGATTTCTAGTGAAATTCCCATTTTTTATGGGCGCAATGGTAGCTCATATCCAATGGACACTAGGTCCAAGAACAATCTAACAACCTTAAATATAAATTACTCCTAGATACGTAAAAATCTTATTTTCTTGCATTGGCTGCTACTAGTTTCCACATTGTTATGCATGTTTCGTACAAAAAGATTCGGCATTTCAGTGCAAAAATCATAAGGATCATGATCCCTCAAATCCTCCTCAATGCTGAAGCTAAAACTGGCTTGAGATAAGTAGTCCTGCCTAAACAGTTTCCCTTAAAGCGCGTAAAAACCCTACCAATGAAAGCTCAAGATTCCTCATCAAGCTTTACAAGAGCAGAGAAGCAGCCTATTTGCACTGCAAGCATTTCCGATGTTGATAGACCACAATTGGAGCTTGGTTTCACAAAGAAGAGGCTCATATAGAAAAATATATAGCACTGTGACCCAAATTTCGAAATTGCAGAATTTTGGAAAAAATGAAGCCCAATGTTGTATTGCTATAAATTAGCAGAATGCAACTCCTAAACAAGCCCAATTACTCACAGCGATTATTCTTGAAAATATGGAAAATAGAGCCTATGTTATACACTGGGGAGGTTCCTCCAGAACAAGGAAAACTAATCCGCATTTTCCACTCCACTTTAAGAAAACAGACTAACTTTAAAACCACAGAACAAAGAAATCCAAGGATTGGAAAATAAACTTACCTTCCACGCTAAGGAAAACCCCAATCTCTGAGCAAGAGCATTGCTGCTGATCCAGCAAATAAGGCAAAGGGTTCCTGCTATTGTACCTGCTTTCTTATCCAACATAACATAAAATAGAGCATATACAACAGCTGTCACAAAGCTCAAGTTCAGTACCATGCACTCCTGGAAGGGGAAAGTCCCCGGTGGGAAGGGCAGGAGACCAATAGCAGGGGTGAAAGACCCCAGTACTAGCCCAGTGAAGAAAATTGGCCAGACAAATATAGTATGAAAGAGGACATTAATTTTATTACTGTGATAAGCTCCATAAAATGCAAAATGCTTCTCCAAATCAGTCACTCCCATCATGGCAGCCACTTGTAGCCACTACAAATCCTCTGTGAATTAGGAAGATCTGGCACTGCCCATATTAAAAATGTATAAATTAATATTTAAAAAAAAAAAATCGACAGTTCCCAGTAAATTGAACCCTGCGTGATTACTACATGAAAGAAAAAGAGATTTTTTAGATAACACAAATAATCTCTACCAATTTCCAATTCCAATATCAGAAAATTCAATATAGAGCTTGACTAGAAAAAGAAAAAATCAGCAATGGCGCAGCATAGATTCTCCAACACCAAAAAAGATTGACAAATTTCTTATCATTTACAGAAAAAAATCACAGTTTTGAAACCAGCTCACCTTTTGCGCCTCTGCACAAACCAGTTACTTCCGCTGCACTGGCGTAAATGTGTTTTGCACAATAAATAGAAACAACAAAGCAAAAGCCAGACTGGTCCCACGAGAATCCTTAAATAGGAAAAGTACCTAGTGTTCCATAACATAAAGATAGGTTAAGCAGAGATGCGACATATAATATATACTGGCAATTGCACTTTGTGCGTGCAATGGGTACGCCGAAGAATTGTGGAAGGTCAATTAGGGAAAATTTTGGTCCATTTTTTGTATACATTTGTATAATGCTTAAAGCCAATGGATAGGCCATTTAAAAAATGTTTTTTTTTTGTGCAACAAAGGTCTCAATGGAGAAGTGATAGCTTCAAATCAACTATACATCCACTTATAGGGATCCAAACATGACTAAAGTAAAGCCTCTCAATCAAGATGATAATTAGGTTCCATTACAATAGGTTCATGTTATATTTGCAATAGGGAGAGAGGGAGAGAGAGAGAGATAAGGATAGAAAGAGGAAGAGATAGAGGGGGGGAAGAGAGAGAGAGATGTAAGGAGATATATTGTGAGAGAGGAAGATGAGAAATTTAATAAGTTAGATTATGTAAAATTAAAATAGCATATATAATAATAAATAAATATATTTAATTTAAATAACAAATTTAGCTTCAAATTTATGGTTATTCAATTTAAGTGGTGATGATAGTGGGGTATATACATATATATCTCAAAATCTCTCTTTCTCTTATTCTTTATCTCTCTCTTTATATATATCCACCTCTCTCTATTTAAAATTGTCTCACACTCTCTCTCTTTCTTTTTCCTTCTTTCTTTTAAACTATTAGATTTATATATATTAATTTGATTTGTACTGTATTAAAATATATTAATTATTAATCATAAAAATTATTTTTTATATAATAATTTTATTATATTATATATTTAAATATATTAACTATTTATTATAATAATTTTATATTAAGTATAATTATATATATATATATATATATATATTTTAAATAATATTAAATATAATATATAATAGTAAATATAATTATACTATTATTTTGAAAATAAATGTACATTATATTAAATGACATCCAACAAATTCACCTCAACAATTCATGCTAGGAAAATTCTTGGGGTAGTGAATTGTTGGTGGTGAATTTTTCTTGAGGTGAATTTGTCATGATGGTGAATTTTCCTCGTTGGTGGTGAATTTCCCCCCAGTGAATTTGTTCTAAAACCATATTAAATATAACATATATACATATATTTCATGAATTTATATATTATACAATATAATATATAATATAAATATAAATATAAATATAAATATAAATATAATAAATAATATATAAATAATAGAATATAATCAGTTATTAATTATATAACATATATTATAAATTTATATAATTTATGTGTGATAAGATTTTATTAATTTACCTTGATTACTTCTTCTTTATATTTATCAAACCAACGAATGCATAACATGTGGTTAAAAAGGTTGTGTTTGATTAGTTCGTTTGTCTCTGAGTTTGATTAAGTAGTTCCTGCATGAGTAATTCGATTTACAGAGGGTCAAAATCGAGGATCTAGAGATATTTCTTGAGAGGAGCAACACCAACATGGTAGACGAAGATAATCAATAGCTGACGCATTATTGATATTTTACTGTAGTCTATCAAAAACAGCTAAAAAGTGGCCAAAAATGATGGATAGCTGAGATTCGTTTTAATGTCAACCAAGTCCTATCCTTTGTTTTGGACCATTGACGAGGAAAATGAACTCTAAAAGTTTGACACGCCTCAGCATAAAAATTAATTTTAATTTTATTTATTTATTCTTTAATAAATGTAAAATATAAATATTAACCTTTAAAATAATTTAAAAAAAAAAATCATCTAAAACATTTTCAACAATTATCTCACTAAAACACAATCTTTCAATATTTTTAAAAAATCATTTAACATAATAATGTTTTAATAATCTTTTATAGTTTTGAAAGTCGGATAGAAGGAGAATGTGTGGAAAGCAAGGTAGAATAAATATAATATAATTAAATTAAACACATCAACTAAGCCCAAAATTTTAGGCTTTTTAAAAATAAAACGGCAATGAAAATAAAAATATAAGAAAAGAAAATATAGCGAATAAGGAAAATGAAAAAATACAGCCGGAAGCTAAATTCATGGGTGACTCAGAGGACCAAAATACAGTAAATTGAAATTTAAACAGTAAAAAATCTACCGGCGTATTATCACTGCAACCGTCTTGCATCCATTATTCGTCAATTTCTATCTTGATGGACAAATGAAGCTTGGCGAACTTCAAATAAATATAATTTTATTGTTTGAAATTATTATTTTTTTATAATATCTTTAAAAGGGAAAAACCTATTTATTTTAAAATATAAACAAAATCAATTAATTTTAAAAAAAATTAATAAAGATATTAAATTGTAAAAATAATATTTTAAATAAATATTCAAAAAATAATTCTATAATATTCTTCAAATAACTTTTCATTTGATCAATGAGACTTATTTAATTTAGTTAAAAAACTTTTATTTTATAAATAAGATTAATTTAGTTAACTAAAAACTTGAATAATTAATATTTAAATTTTAAAACTTTATTATTAATGAATTATTTAAAAATTAATAATATAAATAATTAACACTGAATTTTTAAAATTAAAATAATAATAATAATAATAAATTTAATTAAAATTGAATAACTAATTTTAATATTTTATAATTAAATATTAAAAATATCAACTTATTTAAATTTAATATTTAAATTTTAAATTTAAAAAACTATCTTAAAATCAAAAAAATCATTAATATATATTAATGTATTTTCAACATTACATCGAATCATCCACGTGCTCAAGCATATGGCTCTATTGACTACGCTAGTAGACAGTAGTAAAGAGATTACGAAGTTTAAATAAATTTTTAACTAGGTATTCTAAAAATAAATTACTTTTTGAAAATTCTCTATTTTCACAGCTGTTTTTCGGTAGATGCTTTATCTCTTCTTCTAATCACGTCCCGAAACGGTGAAAAAAAGTGAACAAAAGTAAATAATTCAAAACGGTTACGGGTATTACGGAACATTGCTAGTGGCTGGCAATAATTTACGGGTTTCAAAAGCAATAGGAAACAATACTAGTGGCCGGCAATAAATACGAAAAATTCAACGAAAGAGATTTTTTGAACCGTATTGCATCGCTTTTCTTCATCTTTTAACCCTTGATTTCACAAATCAGGTAGCTATTTTCAAATAGGACACGCCTTCGGCGTAAATATACGATCTCTTAAAAGTTTCTAAACATCATATAAATTTAAATACCTACCTATATATTATATATTTGTTCCATATATTTTTTCACATACTCATAAAGGAAAATAATAATGTTTAGATAAATTAAATGAGAGTGATAATTAAATATTTAAATGTTAAATTAAGAAATTAAATATGATTGGATAATATTTAATCTTAGAGATAAAGTTAGAGGGAATGAATTTAAAGTGGCGGTAATTCTAATGATTTAGTATTAGAAAATAGATAATCTAGTTGTGTTCTCTATCTTAAATATAGTGTCGAAATATTTCTTGTTCAAATATGTTGTTTTAGGTTGTGTCAGTAAGTGCAAATCTATTATGTGGGTCATAGAAATAATCATGTTGATTATGCAATTCTATTTTCTAATTCGCTTAATTTTTTGCTTTGTACTAATTGTTAAGGATTAAGGGTGTTGAGAAACACTTAAGAAAGATTGTGGGATTACAAGGATCATGTTCTCCTTGGTTGACTCACTTGATAGGACTGACTTTGTAGTTATGGAAAGGATAGACAAACAACAATAAAGCATGCAAATGTTAGGTAGATGATAATTTTGAAGTAAATGATGCTTCTTTTAGTGAACCAATTGAAATGTTCCTCTACTAAAAGTTCCTTCAATGCTCTAAGTTGAATTATTTTAAGATGTTAGAAGATGATAAATGAATGTGTATGAAATGTCTTTAAATACAAGTAAATAGCAATAAATCATGTTAGGTGGCTCATAACTACTAGTAAAATGGAAGAGAGTAAAACAATTTAGAATTTGAAATTTAGAATTTTAGGGGTTATATTTGTAGATACCCTAAATTGACTCCTTAATTAATTATTATTTTCATTCTTCTTAGTTAATCAAATAACTTAGTTGATTAATTCCTCTTAATATGTGCATTTAATTAAATTACATTTACATTAGGCTTGAACGGGTAGTTGAGTTAGCTTGGGCAGTGGGTTTGCTCCCCATTGGTCTTGGGTTCGACTCCACTCCCGAGTTTAAGAGGTGGGACTTCTTGTAGGCGACAGATCTCACTTGTAGAGGACTAGTCTCGCCCTAGCTCACCTCAGGTACCCAAGGTATGGGTTGTTGGGCCGCTAGGCTAGGTCGCTAGGGAGGCCGCTAGGCTAGGTCGCTAGGGATACCCCTGTAGTATCAAAAAAAAAAAAACATTTACATTAATGCCTCATTTAATCCATAATTAATTAAATTCAACTAATTTTTATTATCATTCCACGTGATTAATCAAAAAAATTATTTGATTAATTCCTCTCCATCGACACATTTAATTAAATTACAATTAATTAAATGTCTTATTCTTCAAAGGTTAATTAATAAATTAATTTTAATTTAACTTATCCTCTATTTCCCTAAGTCCTCTAATCCCAATTAAGTTAATAAATATATGATTAATTAACTTAACCCACTTGCTAATCCTCATTAAGATTTTTTTCCAAATTTTTAATTCCTCCCACTTCTCCAAACTTGTAGACATGTGACATGTGTCCCACAAACCCTCCTAAAGGCTTGCATGTGCATGCCACTTTCCTTCTCCAAGTCATCCTTTGACCTTCTTTTCTATCGGATGCTCACACATGTGTAAGATCCTCTTCCCCATGAAGCCACCCTACACTTTCTATTTCTTCCTACTTGTCACACTTCCAAACCTACACCTCTTACACTTTGCCACTTTTGTTTCCACTTGTCATCTTCTTGTTCTTCCCAATGTGTGCTCACACATGTGTGACCACACCTTTCTCTCTTCCCCATGCCAACATGTCATACTCACATGCTTCCATCTTGTGACACTTGTCACAAGGTTAAGTCCTCACTATTCCCTTTAGTCTTAAGCATCCATCTCACATGAAGATCTCAACCCTTCATTCATCCTTCCAAAAATCTATAAATTAGAGTCTTCCCATCCCATTTGGATCATCACACATTTGTCAATCTTATTTTGTTGAACTCCCTACTACATCCTCACCCATACCTAGGTTATGCTACATTGGAGAGTAACCACATAGTTGCATCATCAAGGAGCACATCAAGTAGACATGGGTGCATCTACTTCAACTCAATCCATGAGGTGAGAAAGGTAAAGGCAAGGTTTAATTGTTCTTCATTTGCATTTATCTTCATATTTCCGTCTTTTATCCTTTTAATCATCTTCATTTTGGCACGTCCATGGGACCCACATCCTTGAAACTAACCAAAAATTTGATTTTTTGTGAAGTTTTTGTACGCTAAAAATAGCAAAACAAAACCTCTTACTATGTTTTAGCACCTCCATGTGTGGGATCAACAGCTATTTCCTGTTTTAGCACCTATGTTGATTTAGTGCTTGTGTTGCTTCAACACTTACACTTAGTGTTTCAATGCCCCTTTTGACTTGTTTTTCATTGACTTTATTGTTGTTTTTTTATGTTTTCTTAGTTTTTGGTGTTCGCTAACAACATGTTTATTTGATCTGTTATCTCTCTTGATATTTTGGACCAATGATAACTTTAAGAAATCCCCCTCAAGAAAATATATAAAATCTTGGCGAATCTTTCATTTTTTTGGAAAAAAATAAATTAATTTCTATTGGTGAATCTTTCCTTTTTTTGAAAAAAGATATTAATTTTATTGGTGACTTTTTTACACACTAAAATTTTATAGAAAATCTTGACGAATCTTAAAAAATAATAGGAAAACACATTAATTATGATGGTGAATCCTTCCATTTAAAAAAATCTCAAAAAAAAATAGTGGCTCAAGGGTGGTGTAGACACCTAAATTTGGCCACTTACGTTTGGTCAAATTTATCTTTTTTCATTTAAATATCCTCTTATCTGCATTAATTAAGTAATATTACTATTATTTAATTAATACCCCTAAAGCCCTCTAAATCCCTAAGGTATTTAGTTAAATCATTAAATATTTTACCCTTTATTCCTTTCCTCCAAGGAATTAAATAAATAATCTTCACCTAATCCCAATCCACCTCCTAATCCTATCATTAGGGATGTGCACATTCCTAATCCATGATTAGGGATGTGCGCATTCCTAATCCATGATTAGGGATGTACACATTCCTAATCCATGATTAGGATTAGGATGTGTCACATCCTCCAACTTTTGCAAGTTGGCTCTTAATCCTCATTAGCCACCTAACTGTCTTCTAATCATTTATTTAATTCCCTTTATCTCCCATCCCTCATAATCTTCACCTAATCCCAATCCACCTCCTAATCCTATCATTAGGGATGTGCACATTCCTAATCCATGATTAGGATGTGTCACATCCTCCAACTTTTGCAAGTTGGCTCTTAATCCTCATTAGCCACCTAATTGTCTTCTAATCATTGATTAGCTAGTCTAATCAACCCCTTAGTCAACTCTCCCCATTACCCAAGGAATTTTTAATTCATTTTTGTCTTCCCAAGGTCTTTTTGAGGAATTTTTAATTCCTCTCCCATCTCTTAAGGAATTTTTAATTCCTTTTCTTTTTTCCCAAGGAATATTAAATTCCTTTTATTCTTCCCATGCACATTAAGAAGGAATTTTTAATTCCTTTGGTCAACTCTTTTATTTCAACCCTTGATCTCTTGTCCTCCTTCAATCTCCACCATTCATTCCATCAGGGAAAACTTTAGTGGTAAATCTTTGCCAATTGGCAAATTCTAGGAATCGGCCAAGTCAAAATTGGCGAATTCTCGCTCCCAATAGGGTATCCAAATCACCCGGATTTTTCGAAGTATAGGTCCAATGCATGTCCATTCACCAATGAGTTTTTTTACGACACATATTTAAGCAACAAATTTTCCATTGCCAAACTACGCATTTCAATTGGACCCACTAATATTTTCTCCTGGAATCCCGAAAGCATTTAATAAAACACCTACATATTTGTCAATACTATTAAAACAACATTGTATCAGGACCCATTTCACCAATTAAAATCTACAAATAGTTGTGTTGACGTCCCTTTTGGCACAGCAACATGCAAACAGAATATTGCTACTTTGCTTCTCCTGAAAGAGAAAGACAACACATGGATATCTTAGCTCCCAAGGTCTTTGTAGTTGGGTCTCAACTGTGCTGATGTTACTCAGTGGTCAATGCAACAGTAATATTCAAGGGGCCTACTGGTGTTGAGCTTTTGGACTGTTCTAGAGTTAAACACGAATTGAAAACCTACTCTAACTGGGGTTTTAAATAAACAGAAAAAGATGGATCAGGGCTTTGAGACAGAAAAGAATGACACTTCATCTGAATTAACCAGACCTGTCACCTTCCAAGGAATTCCTAACTAAGACTGCAGAACAAAATAAACTTGTGACTAACACACAACTTCATTCATTCACAGTGTTGATTTCAACAGCAGATTGCAAATTACTATCTAAACAAAACATCAAATCAAACTTCATTCCTTGAAAGCTTCTTAAATCAAATGATTAATTCAAGACAAACACCATTCTGGAACACAACATGAAGTAGATTAAGATCTGGTTGCTTCTACTGTCAATAAGACATATAAACAATAATTACAAATTTGGCACAATCACTAGTGTACAAAAAATCTATGACTCCAAATTGTTTTCATTTACACTAAGGAAACTGAAAGATACATTAGTCCATTTAGAATCTAACTCCTACTCAGGAAGACAAAAGAAGCTCCTATTACAAAGAATCAGGCTCAGTTTTTATCCCCTCTATTCCTATTTTAACCTAGAGGTTCTAACTGATTTTTACTGTACCCATTCTAACCTTACAAGTGCTAACCTTTACAAAGAGGAAAGAATGCCTTATATACAGAATGCATCAAAAGAATGTGTTGTCCCCCTTGTATTAGGGTTTACAAAATATCTGCTTCCAAGAGAGTTGACTCTCAGATCTTTTGAGGAAAGTCGGTTGTGCATTCAATGTGAATCCTCATTGTCCATGCTAATGAAAGATTTATGGGAAAGATCTGTAGATCTTTTGTGGTTGCAGCATTAACTCATCTATCTGCATGTCCACCTTCGAACTTTGTTGGGGTCACCTTCAATGCTCAGAATATCTTCATTAATATTGATCTACCTCCTTGCCAGTAGTCGCCACAGCTGTCCTTC
>VDFB02109867.1:0-27991 GCA_007258455.2 Sequoia sempervirens
CGCACACTTGAACATAACAGGAAGTTTAGAGGTTTAAATAATCTCTCTGATTTCATTATAAACCTATCTCAGCCGCACATCTGAGCATAATAGGAAGTTCAAAGGTTTAATATAATCTCTCTGATTTCATTATCCACCTGTCACAGCCATGCACCTGAGCATAATAGGAAGTTTAAAGGTTTAATATAATCTCTCTGATTTCATTATCCACCTGTCACAGCCGCGCACCTGAGCATAATAGGAAGTTTAAAGGTTTATATAATCTCTCTGGCTCTTTTGTCAACTCTTGTACTCCTCCAAATGAATGGGATGTCTTCCTTCTAGTTTATGTATATTGCCATTTTGTAATCAGTCATTTCTATAATATATTTTTAGGTTGTTTTATCAAGATCTTGTAAAAATTACAGATCCTTTATAATGATACGTATAAGCATATTTGGATAATATAGCTATAGGAAGAAACAAGCTTTATGTGTATTGATTTTATGAATATTTATATATGATGTATGTAAAAGAAATTTGGGTAAATGTATATTTATATGTTAGAAAAGTATGTTTTGGTCTTTTAATAAATATATTTGATGATAAATTTGGAAAATACTTTAACAAGGAATATTGATTTATTTCTACTAGATAATCAAGTTCTATTTAAATTTGTAAGGGACAACATCCTTTAAAGATAAACTTTTCCTTTATTGCTTTCAAAGAGATTCTCTCTGGGTAGATATAGGTGAGGAAAAGTAGTTCCAGATTTTTATTTTGAATATAAATGAGTATTCTAGAAAGACATTGTTTGAGTTATGTAGCTTTGAGAAATTAGAAAATTGCTTAAGGAAAGGTTAACTCACTAGGCTAGATATGTAGGAGTTTTGATTCACTAAATTTGGAAAGTAAGTTATAGTTGGTTTTATTCTTATAAAGGAAATTAGAAATATCTAGTTAGGAATTGATGAAACAAAATATAGTTAGTCATGTAGTTTGTAAAATAGATAGGAGGGAATGATTAAATGATTAACGATTATAGTACCTTATAGTTGGTTAATTGATTTCTAAATTGAGTAATTAGGGGAGAAAGGTTAGAGGGAAATGGTTTATTTATATTTTGGATCCTTGGAGAGTTTTATTATACGGT
The DNA here is from genome assembly GCA_007258455.2 of Sequoia sempervirens. Taxonomy (NCBI): domain Eukaryota; kingdom Viridiplantae; phylum Streptophyta; class Pinopsida; order Cupressales; family Cupressaceae; genus Sequoia; species Sequoia sempervirens. The sequence goes on from VDFB02109867.1 coordinate 1,133, forward strand.
TGCATTTGGTAATCTTGTAATGCGTGGTTGTATCAAACTCTTTAATGGTGGAATTGTGTATATTAGAATTAGTCTGAGATTGTAATTGTTTTGTTTGTTGAGTAGGTTGGTTTTCTTTTAATTGAGAATGTGATTAGATAATTGTTGTTGTTGCCATGTTGTTGACTTTATGAAGGTGATTTATGTGCCACAGTAAGGGGTTCTTGTGAGGAGAAAATTGAGGTCTCCCGTGGAATACCTAGTTGGTGGCTTTTGGTTTTTGAGTGATTATTATTGAATTAAAGGTTGATTTTTCTTTTGTGAATCTCTTTCAAGGTGACACCATTGTTGATATGTGGATTGTATTTGTGTTTTTAGGGTTGATTGATTTGTAGATGGGCTTGATGAAACTTTCTTTGTGTGGCTTTTCTGAGTTAATCTTAGATTTGAGGGAAATTTTATCCTTGTGTTGGAATTATTGGGGAAAAACTCTAGTTTCTTCATTTTACCCTCGTTTGTGGGTTTTCATTCTTTCTGGCTTCTAGAGGCTTGAGATGATTGTCAGTTAATGTACTCTCTTTATGTGCCCTTGATGTGGCAAGTGTTTTGGTATTAGGATTTTGAAAGGGTTGTACGAGAATTGTTGAGACTTTGATTATGTGTTTATAGCGAGATGGGTAATGCCTCGCATGTTTCTCTGTTGTGATCTAATGTTCTTGTTATGTTGTACAACCCTTGGTTTTTGGTTTGATGTTTGTTGGGTCTCTAGGGAGAGTGGCTCTTCGTGGGGGTTGGCGCCTTGGGTAAGAGGAAGTGCATAGGAGAACCCACATAAGAGTAGTTAAACAAGTGATAACCTAAAAATAGAATTTAGGGGGATGGGTAGTAAAACACACAAGATAATAAATATTGGATGCCTCGTCTATGCATTAGGGCTATCATAGACTAATGATATACTGAGAAGGCCGTGGTTGGCAAAGTCATAACCTTGTCCCCATGAGAGGTTGTGGCTCATGAGCTACCCTATGGTGTATGCAGAAGCCTCAAGTAGGAGGAGAAGAGCGGGGAGATCCCATAGATGGAGTGTCGGCACCTCAGGATTCAGAGGAAGGGCCAAGAAATCCCATGGCGGCTATCGCGATGACACTCGCCTCCACTAGACACCCTTGTGCCTTGTTCTTGTTTCCTTTGGAATCGTGTTAGCATGAGCTACCCTGTGGTGTGGCACCTCAGAGTAGGAGGAAGGCGGAGATCCATAGATGCAGTGCCTCCAGAGTTGGAGGAAGGACAGCGGGAGATCCCATGAGGAGGTTATCACGATGACACTCTCCGCCAGCCACCCCATTTGCCTTGTTTCCTTGAAATTGCCTCTAGAGTGTGAAATGCTGTTTATTATTCAGTTTGATTTGGGAAATGTTTCATGATGTGATCGATCATCCTTTGGTTACTTGTTTCTTGGTTAATGCTTTGTTTAGTGTGATGATGCAAGTTGCGGCTTTAAGTTATTATGTTGACTCATGAATTTTTGATTATATCATTGTAACCCTTAGTTTTATGATACTTATATGGCGTTGAATCTTATGGTTCTGATTTGGATGTTCTTGGTTAGGAGTCTCTTTCTTGTCGGCTCCTTAGCCTTGAGGGTGGAGTCTTTAAACCATGCGTGGTTGGAGTGGAATGTGCTAAGCACCCCATTGGGTCCCGATCAAGGTTTGAGAGGTCGCGAGATTGGTGCTATTGTGGCAACTCCAGTGGTATTATCCGTCTTGGAGCCAGTTATGATACTGTGTATTCCTCTGTTCATTCGCATCATGTTATCTTGTTGTATGATTTCCGTTCATATTTGGAAACACTTTTGGATCATTGTACCTCTTGAACATTGTACTGTAATGTAACATTAAACCTTGTGTGGATATTGGCCATGGCAGTTGTTATTCAATGTGTTGAGTTAATCATGTATGTGTTGTATTTACATACACAGATGGTTTCTTATCAATGAGTTATCATGTATGTGTTACCTTTGTTAATGTTTACTTTGTTATGGATTATATCTTTGGCTTTTATTTTTTATTGCTGTTGTATGGAATTAAGTTCGTAATGTCTCCTCGTGTACCCCAAGGGACGTAAGTGTAGGCGAATTTGTTTAATTAAGTTTTATGACTTTTGATTTAATGTGCATCGCATGTATGTTTAGAATGCTTAAAAAAAAAAAAAAAAAATTATTGTGTTGATGTCCTTTGGGGTTCGCACGACGGGGTGTTACAACTCACTTCGAGGAAGCGGTGAAGAGCAACAACCTAACCCAAAGGTATATGCAAGGAAGGCCTCGAAAGCTTAACCTTCCAAGAAACACAAAAGGTCAGGAAGTGCCACTACAATGCTTGTTATACAAGAAGATCCACTCCACAAGCGAGAAGAAATGGAGGTTGATCCACCTAAGTCCCCACTGGCTACCTCTGCTACTACTTCTCTTCTACCAACTTCTCAAGCGATGGTGGCTACCTCCCTGCCTACGGTGGACATCTTAGTCCACCTTGCCTCTTCTTTGCCCATTGGACCAATCGTGATGGTTGACTCCTCTTCCACCACCACTTCTCCACTCTCCTCTACGTCCATGTCACGACCCCTATTTTTATTGTTCATATTTTACAATGTCTAATTAACATAATTGTGGCGAAATAAAAGTGCAAAGAAATAAATAAATAAATTATATTTTAATTAAATATTTTATTTTGTAATTAATTGACAATTCTTATTAATTAGGATAATTATTTTATTTGTAATTGATAGTTATTTCATATGCAATTAAAAGGTATTTCCATATTAATTATTGAGAATAATTACTTTTCATTTGCAATTAAAAGAGGTAATTCTTCAATTATTTGTGGAGGATAAATATGATGCATAAAAATAAATTTTATTTTTTATACTATTTTAAAGATTAGGTTTTTGAAAACTAAAAAGAAAACATTAAAAAGGAGGAAATTCATTAACGAAAAGGGGAATTGTTTTTAAAGATTTTCTTTATTGCTCTGCAAAAATAACTAAAAACATGGGTGCCAAGAAGAGGGTTTCTGAAGCACGGTGAATTTAGCTGAGTAAAAAGGGAAAGAAAAGAAAGAAAAGAAGAAGAAATAAGAAGGAACGAAATATCCTACAGAAAGCGATTGCCGGTAAATCAAGATTGGGAAAAAAGAGAGAGGGAAACCAGAAGAGGAGAATCTTCAAAAGCAATTTCCAGGTATTAAAATCTTTTCTAATACATTTGAATTACAAAATGTATAGTTTGAACCCCTCTCTGAAACCTATTTGGGTATAGCCAATTGTATTCGGGTGTTTGGTGTAGTTTTTCATTATCAGTTGAACAAGTCTATATTTTTACTACTCTCTTATAATAAATAAATATATAAATATATATATATGCACGTGTGTGTGCATATTTTGTTATCCTCTCACTGTATCTTGTATTTTGTACAACACTCAATGTATTTTTTATTTATCATAATATTACATACAAGTGAATATATTCTATCTAAAGCTATTATATCTGCATATATATTATCATTATTAAATTCATTAAAAGGAATGCAGAGTCATTTTATTGAAATCGTGTTTAAAACATAGAACTGGAAGATTTTATTCATTGGTTTGTAAAGCCATGCCTTAAGGAAGGCTTCCTGTGGAGGCAGTCACCCTTCCACAGGCCGTGACCTGCGAAGAGGGTGCTTCCCTCCATAGGTAGCACTCCCTCTTAGGGTTGTTGGTTACTGGAGTCCTCCCCAACATACTTGCATCTTGGACATTCATTTTCACTTTTTAAATCCACTTGAAGCATGACTTTTAATGTCTGTTTTTAATTTTTGAGACTGATAGATGTGTATTTACTTATGTTTAGTTTTATTCTACCTAACCGCGCTATATCTCTCACCCATGAGAAGCAATACATTGAAGCTTGAGAAGATTTTCAATATGAATGTTCTTTTAAACCATTTTCTCATTTTACCATTATATTCACCCACTTTTTGGAGCCTATGATGGTGCAAAATAATCTGTATTTTATCCATAGCCATCATTGTTAATGTATTTTGAATTTTGAGTTGTTTTCATTGTTGAATCTTGTTGGAAAATAGTCTTGTTTAACCACAGCAAGTGTATGATTTCGATGCATATGAAATGATTAATCATGGAATTTATGATAATGAATATCAAATGATATAATCTTCAATCTAGTATCATGTTCATGTTATTCTTCTAATGATTTCTAAACAATAATATTATGTGACACACTAGACAATTCCCTCGTAGTGAATATAATTTCATAATTGCAGAAGCTTTTTTTTTGTTCTTCATCCTCTTCATGTTGTTGCAGCACTCCCTTTCATTCCATACCTTTTTCCCTCCCCATTACACCCAAATTCACAACCTCACTAGTTTCATACTATGAATGAAACTATATGGAAAATATAAAATAAAATAAAATATAGTAGGTTCATTCTTCTGCCCATTTTGTGCATATCTTGCAAACATTGTAGTCCCTCAAATCACATTCCATGGAGGTATTTAGATAAATAGTTCCAGTACCTTGCCTATGCACACAACATTTGTATACATGCCTTCCAGAGAATTGCCACCATACCCTGTTCCAAAGCTCTTAATTTGCATAGGCAGGAAGAATGTTGGAAAAGGTAGTGGGTCAGGTTTTACACCCACCACTTCCATTTGCTAGAAAGTTTCTTTGGCCCTTTTCAACAAATCCATTTTGTGCCTATTCCGCAATCATGATTTTCTGTGAGAACACTTTTCTTTGAGGTATTATGCCAAATAATTCACACCCTTCTTTTATAAAAGTGAATAATATATTAGGATAATCATTGCCAATAGCAAAGTCATTTTCCTTTTCGTATTAGCTACAATGGTCATTTAGATGCATGTTAGTTATATGTTGTTTTACTTATTAATCTAATAGATGGGAAGTTCAATAATTTGAGGAAAAGGTTGTGTGTTCTAGGAATTAATAATTATCAAGGTATTTTTTCCCATCCTAAACCGCAGTTATAACTAATTGGAGACATTCCTAATCTGCTTCTTGTGAATTCACTACATATGTGCATCCTCATAGAAGTTTGGAACTGTATAGTTATAATAGATAAGGTAGGATAATCATCCATCCACAAGAGAACCATGAAGACAACCTTTTTGGTGTTGCATATGGATTGATATACATTAATCCATGACTATTGGCCGAATGTCAAATTGGGAACAAATAAGAAAAATTTGATATGTGCAGAAATATAAATTAATACAGTAAATTTTTTTAAAGTGAATCTTCTACAAAGCAATGAAACCTAGGTTTTCTATGATTCATTTTGTGTACTTATATCTAGCTCCATAAATTAGAAAAAAAGGAGTGCCTTCTGATATTATGAGATTTCCATCATTATAAATATCCATTATATCCCTTAGTTCATAACAAGCATGAAAAGTAGTTTGTGCAAAGTTGAACTCCTTGAACAGTTTCAGATTGAATCAATAGCCATTAATCTGCTAGTTCTAAAAGGGTTCCCTATCATACAATTAACTAGAAAATCTATCTAGTAAGAGTCCAGATTCATAGTTTCTATTAGTGACACCCTAAATAGATTTTCACCACTCACCATTTTGTATGCTTTGATAATCTTTGTCCCTTACTCTAAATTTTTGATGGGTGCATTTATTTAATTATTGTAATGAATATATATTGGTTGCTATAATGTCATTCATGTACTTGTGCTTTCTCCTTTGAACAATTAGTTGTTTTAGAGATTCACAAATACATACCATCATGCAGCAACATAATGAGATTGGGGTCCATATACACTTAGTATTTTTTTATGATATGTGCCAATCCATAAAGATTCATAAGAGATTCATTTTCATTCAACATGTTGAGAGGTTGGGGTTTGAGCTATCTAATGAATTAATTTGGGCTATATGTTGCTTGTAGACTTATGTAAACTATAATATAACTTCCTTATGCTCTTTGTTAAATGTGATATTCATGTTATCCATAAATGTATAATGAATGATCATGTCAATGGGACAAAATGATCATAGTCAGTGAGGCATCTTGTAACCATTGACATTTTGTAGCCAGTAAGGCTTTGCACGCGAGACATTTCATGAGGCCAGTAAGGCACTTTTACGAGTGGTTTTTCATCCCTATGAGGGTTTTCCACTCATGAAATTCTTGTGTTATGGTTCTTTTGTGGATGTGTTGATGATCTCACTATTTCTTTAATTTACATTCCAGTACTTGAATTTACACACACTGTTGATATGATAAATCTTATGTAAGCCTATATGGCTATATTTTGGAATGGACTAACCCTGTTTTGGTATACTTGATTCCTTGATGTACATTATTTTATTTGAATATAGTGATGAGAGTAATTAAATTAATCTTATTGTTCTACACCTTTTTATAACTATTTTATGTTATTAAATTATTTTGGAAATTAAGAAATATAATTTAATAAATTATAAAATAAAGGATAAAATTAGTAAATGTGTTTTTCCGATCCTTACATTTGGTATCAGAGCACTCAGGTTCAAAACTCATACCTTGATTCTTTTATGCTTAGTTTGCATTATGATATGTGAACTTGTTGTACTGAATAGAGAACCCTTGTTATGGGTCAAGATTCTTGTGATGAGTTGGTGATTCTAAAATAGTTAGTTGGAACTGATTATAAGTTTAGATTTAGTCCGATCATTCAGAAATCTTGAGGTGTGAGACCTATTCACCTTAGTAGTGATTTCATAAGAAATTCTAGTAAGGGTGATGGTGACTATCTGAAGTAAGCCAAGATGGATAGTATATGATGACAACCCTTAAATGATGAGGTGGCAATGAAAGTGAAATAATAAGAAAACTATATTGTGAAGAGAGATCTCTCAGATGACGTAAAGGATAAATGAGTTAGAAGATGTAAAGGATAAATGAGTTAGAAGATGCAGGGAAAGGAGAAAAGATGAAATTTGGATGAGAAGGGAAAACAGTTGTGAAGTAAATAAAGTGGATAAAAATAAATAAATATTGGTTGAACCTTCCTAAAGGTAAGAAACCTATGAAGTGATGCTTAAGGAAAGAATGTTTGAATCGGTACTAGGGGGAACAAGATGATTGTTGAGCAATGTCTTTTTCCTTCAAGAATTCAATTTGAGTGAATCCATGAGATCTTTGAAAAATGCAAGGTTCTGATGTCTTGAATCTTCATTGGTAATTCATGATAGAAATTTTTTTAATAAATAACTTGATATGTCTATCAGAAAAGGTAAGAAGTGAATGATGTGATTGAATTATGTGTGCTTGATTGTTATTAGTGAAAGTATGTAATATATGAGAATGATCCTTGTGCAATAATGCACTTCTCATGCTCTGTGTGAAGGACACATCTGTATAAATGATTGTATGCATATCATAGAAATTTTTTTCTTAAATTACTCACTATTTACACTTGAACGAGAAATGTTCACTTAACTAATGTGAGTGATGCTTATTTCATATTATTATTGTTCTGATGCGAGTGATGCACTAGGATAAGTTCTTGATCCCTTTGTGTGGATAAAGAAGTTGAGAAATTATTGCATTCCTTATTTGTGTGTGAGATACACCTTTGATATCTATTGTGTTTATTGGATCGAGTAATGATCACTATAACTGCACTACTGTAATTTATACATATTTCACCTTTTGGTGCGAGCAATGCACATGTGTGAGAGATGAACTTACTATAATTTATGAAAAATTGAATGAGTAATGCTCATTGTATGCAAGGCATATTCCATATTTGTGTGAGAGAGGAACTACAAGTAAGTTACATATTCATACCCTATGTGAGTTACGCACCAAGGGTTCATGCATTCTTGTTTGTTAACTACTCATTCAATGTGCACTAGAGCATGTTATGAGCTATTATATCATTTGGTCCTTATTCTATGCAATTTGATTTTTCTTGTTGAATGTGTTGTATGTGATAAATTTTAAACTTACCTTCCAGGATAGGATGTCAAATGTGGATTAACATGGAAGGTGATCTTCTTTTCCAAGATCAACCAATTTTTTTATATATATGCTTTGGCCAAAGTGAGTTGCACCGCTGAAATAGATGGATAATGAATGCCTAGAATTTTATATCTTATAGCGTTTATCTCGCTACATCCTCAGAGTGCAAGAAATATGTCTATTCTAGTATAAGAGCGGAAATAAGGCATCGTGCATTCATCGAGTTTCCTTCCTAACGGTATTATTGGCTCTAGGCGATTACGTAGGAAGCCCATGTTCTTCGGAAGAAGAACTCGAAGTGTTATGTTTCATGGTCAGTGGGAAATGCACCCAATTCATGCTTGACCTTCACCATAATTCATTAGGGTTGCGAATCCCTTGATTGATTAAATGTTATATTTTCTTTATGAAATTTAGAAACTAGATATATATCATAGCATGAATCATTGAATGACTTGTTTAGTCAAATAATGTAATGCACCTCTGTTGGATGCATTCTTGTTGCATTTGTAAAAGGATAAAGTATTATGCATGTCATACATTTACAAAAATCCTTGTTAATAGAAATTTACTTTTCCAATTATAGATTGAGATTTACTTTTTGTTGAGAAATTTAGTAATAGGTTGATTTAGTATTGACCTCTTGATGCTCTTCCTGACATCTGGTATTCCGGGTTGCTATGGTAGTCAACTTGAACCTTTTGTTTTAGTAAGTAATCTTCTTATCCTTGATGATCTTGATGATCTTTTGTAACTCACTGATCTTCTTATATTTTATGTTGTTGATCAAAATCAAGACCTTGTGGTAATTGTTTGATCTTTATAGATTGATGAGACTTTTCTTTTGTTAGTACTTTAATTTGCTAATGATGATAACAAGTTGTATGGGATGCTTGTTTATCATCATAGAGGAAATTATTCTAACATCTCATATGAGTAGGCATGTTGACAAAATGAACATAATTGTTTTCCATCTATCGGTACCAATATCTTGGAATATGAAAAGATTTGAACACAGGATATAGAAGATTGCACAAAAGAAACAAATTAGTTTGCATTTTTTTTTATTAGATAACGTAAATAGAGTGAATTGATGAAGCCATGATGTGCTAACAAGGTGTGCAAATGGTTGGATACTAGCCACAGGAAATTTTGTCGTTATGAGTAGATAGGTGTTGAAGTAAACGATATCTTTGTCAAGTGGGGTGCTTTTAACATTAAGGTAAAACTGAAATAACGAGGTATGATATATTTATCTTTAGTTAAGTTTATCATCAAGATGATGATTCTTTAAGGGGGCAAGGATGTCACAAACCCTATTTTTATTGTTCATATTTTACAATATCTAATTAACATAATTGTGGCCAAATTAAAGTGCAAAGAAATAAATGAGTTAATTATATTTTAATTAAAGATTTTATTTTGTAATTAATTGACAATTCTTATTAATTAGGATAATTATTTTATTTGTATTTTATAGTTATTTCGTATGCAATTAAAAGGTATTTCCATATTAATTATTGAGAATAATTACTTTTCATTTGCAATTAAAAAAGGTAATTCTTCAATTATTTGTGGAGGATAAATATGATGCATAAAAATAAATTTTATTTTTATTTTATTTTAAAGATTAGGTTTTTGAAAACTGAAAAGAAAACTTTAAAAAGGAGGAAATTCATTAATGGAAAGGGGAATTGTTTTTAAAGATCTTTTGTATTGCTCTACAAACATAACTGAAAACATGGGTTCCAAAAAGAGGGTTTCTGAAGCACGGTGAATTTAGATGAGTAAAAAGGGAAAGAAAAGAAAGAAAAGAAGAAGAAATAAGAAGGAAGGAAATATCCTACAGAAAGAAATTGCCAGTAAATCAAGATTGGGAAAAAAAAAGAGGAAAAAAAAAGAGAGGGAAACTAGAAGAGGAGAATCTTCATAAGCAATTTCCAGGTATTAAAATATTTTCTAATGCATTTGAATTACAAAATGTATAGTTTGAACCCCTCTCTAAAACCTATTTGGGTATAGCCGATTGTATTCGGGTGTTTGGTGTAGTTTTCAATTATCAATTGAACAAGTCTGTATTTTGACTACTCTCTTATAATAAATAAATATATATATGTTCATATTTTGTTATCCTATCACTCCATCTTGTATTTTGAACAACAACACTCATTGTATTTTTGATTTATCATAATATTACATACAGGTGAATATATTTTATCTAATGGTATTATATCTGCATATATATTATCATTATTAAATTCATTAAAAGGAAAGCGGGGTTGTTTTATTGAAATCATGTTTAAAAGGAAGAACTGGAAGATTTTATGCATTGGTTTTTAAAGCCATGCCTTAAGGAAGACTGCTTGTGGAGGCAGTCGCCTCTCCACAGGCCGTGACCTATGGAGAGGTTGTTGACATCCATAGACAGCGTTCCCTCTTAGGGTTGTTCGCTACTGGAGTCCTCTCCAACATACTTTCCTCTTGGACATTCATTTTCCCTTTTTAAATCCGCCTAAAGCATGACTTTTAGTGTCTGTTTTTAATTTTTGAGACTAATAGATGTGTATTTACTTATGTTTATTTTTATTCTAGCTAACTGCGCTATATCTCTCACCCATGAGAAGCAATACATTAAAGGTTGAGAAGATTTTCAATATGAATTTTATTTTAAACCATTTTGTCATTTTACCATTTGGTTCACCAACTTTTTGGAGTCTGTGATGGTGTGAAATGATCTGTATTTTATCCATAGCCATCATTGTTAATGCATTTTGAATTTTTCATTATTTTCGAGGTTGTATCTTGTGGGAAAATTGTCTTGTTTAACCACAACAGGTGTATGATTTTGATGTAGATGTAATGATTAATCATGGCATTTATGATAATGACTGTCAAATGATATGGTCTTCAATCTGCTATCCTATTCATGCTATTCTGCCAATGATTTCTGAAAAATAATACTATGTGATGACACACTAGATAATTCCCTCATAGTGAATATAATTTCATAATTGAAGAGGCTTTTTTATTGTTGTTCATCCTCTTCCTGTTGTTTCAACACTCCCTTCCGTTCCATACCTTTTTCCCTCCCCATTACACCCAAATTCACAACCTCATTGGTTTCATACTACAAACACAACTATATGGAAAATATAAAATAAAATAAAATATAGTAGGTTCATTCTTCTACCCATTTTGTGCATATCCTACAAACATTGTAGTCCCTCAAATCACATTTCATGGAGGTATTTAGACAAACAGTTCTCATACCTTGCCTATGCGCCCAAATTTTGTATACACACCTGCTAGAGCATTGCCACCATACCTTATTCAAAATCTCTTAATTTGCACAGGTGGGAAGAATGTTGGAAAAGGTAGTGTGGTCGAGTTCTACACCTGCCACTTCCATCTACTAGAAATTTTCTTTGGCACTTTTCAACAAATCCATTTTGTTCCTATTCTGTAATCATGATTTTCTGTGAGACCACTTTTCTTTGAGGTATTATGCCAAATAATTCGCACCCTCTTTTTATAAAAATGAATAATATATTAGGATAATCATTGCCGATAGAAGGGTCATTTTCCTTTCCGTATTAGCTAGAATGGTCATTAGCTGCATGTTAGTTATATGTTGTTCTACTTATTAATCTAATAGATGGGAAGTTGAATAATTTGAGGAAAAGGTTGTGTGTTCTAGGAATTAATAATTGTCAACAAGCTACTTTTTCCCATCCCAAGCCATAGTTCTAACTAACTGGAGACATTTATAATCTACTTCCTGTGAATTCACTACATATATGCATCCTCATAGATGTTTGGAACTATATAGTTATGATAGATAAGGCAGGATCATCATCCATGCACAAGATAACCACGAAGACAACCTTTTTGGTGTTGCATACGGATTGATCTACAGTAATGCATGATTGTTGGCTGAATGTCAGATTGGGAACAAATAAGAACAATTTTATATGCGTAGAAATATAAATTAATATATTAAAATATATATATATAATCTTCTACAAAGCAGGGGAACCTAGGTTTGTTGTGAGTCATTTTGTGTACTTATATCTAGCTACATAATTTAAAAAAAGAGTTCCCTCCAATATTATGAGAGTTGCATCATTATAAATATCCAATCTATCCCTTAGTTCATAACAAGCATGAAAAGTAGTTCCTGTAAAGTTGAACTCTGTGAACATTTTCAGATTGAATCAATAGCCATTAATCTGCTAGTTCTAAAAGGGTTCCCTATCATACAATTAACTAGAAAATCTATCTTGTAAGAGTCCAAATTCATGGTTTCTATTAGTGACACCCTAAATGGATTTTCACCACTCACCATTTTGTATGCTTTGATAATATTTCTCCCTTACTCTAAAGTTCTGATGAGTGCATTTATTTAATTATTGAAATGAATACATATTGGTTGCTATAATGTCATTCATGTACTTGTGCTTTCTCCTTTGAACAATTAGTTGTTTTAGAGATTCACAAATACATACAATCATGCAGCAACGTTATGAGCTTGGGGTCCATATACACTTAGTATTTTTTTTATGATATGTGCCAATCCATAAATATTCATAAGTGATTCATTTTCACTCAACATATTGAGAGGTTGGGGTTTGAGCTATCTAATGAATTAATTTGGGCTATATGTTGCTTGTAGACTTATGTTAACTGTAAAAGAGCTTCCTTATGCTCTTTGTTAAATGTGATATTCATGATATCTAGAAATGTATAATGAATGATCATGGCAATGGGACAAAATGATCATAGCCAGTGAGGTATCTTGTAACCATTGACATTTTGTAGCCAGTAAGGCTTTGCACGCGAGACATTTCATTAAGCTAGTAAGGCACTTTTACGAGTGGTTTTTCATCCCTACGAGGATTTTCCAATCATGAAATTCTTCTGTTATGGTTCTTTTGAGGATGTGTTGATGATCTTGCTATTTTTTTAATTTGCATTCCAGTACTTGAATTTACACTCACTACTGATATGATAAATCTTGTGTAAGCCTATATGGCTATATTTTGGAATGGCATAACCTTGTTTTGGTATACTTGATTCATTGATGTACGTTATTTTATTTGAATATAGTGATGAAAGTAATTAAATTAATCTTCTTGTTATGCACCTTTTTATAACTATTTTATTTTATTAAATTATTTTGGAAATTAAGAAATATAATTCAACAAATTATAAAATAAAGGATAAAATTAGTAAATGTGTTTTTTCGATCCTTACATTTGGTATCAGAGCACTCAGGTTCAACACTCGGACCTTGATTCTTTTATGCTTAGGTTGCATTATGATATGTGAACATGTTGTACTAAATAGAGAACCCTAGTTATGGGTCAAGATTTTTGTGATGAGTTGGTGATTCTAAAATGGCTAGTTGGAACTAATTATAAGTTTAGATTTAGTCTGATCATTCATAAATCTTGAGGTGTGATACATCTTCGCCTTAGGAGTGATTTCATAAGAAACACTAGTAAGGGTGATGGTGACTATCTAAAGTAAGCCAAGATGGATAAATTATAGTATTATCTAAAGTAAGCCAAGATGGATAGTATATGATGAAAACCCTTAAATGATGAATTGGAAATGAAAGTGAAATAATAAGAAGACTATATTGTGAAGAGAGCTCTCTCAGATGACGTAAATGATAAATGAGTTGGAAGATGCAGGGAAAGGAGAAAAGATGAAATTTGGATGAGAAGGGAAAACACCTGTGAAGTAAATAAAGTGGTTAAAAATAAATAAATATCGGTTGAACATTCTTGAAGGTAAGAAACCTATGAAGGGATGCTTAAGGCAAGAATGTTTGAATTAGTGCTAGGGGGGAACAAGATGATTGTTGAGTAACGTATTTTCCCTTCAAGAATTGGATCTGAGTGAATCCATGAGATCTTTTGAAAATGCAAGGTTCTGATGTCTTGAATCTTCATTGGTAATTCATGATAGAAATTGTTTTAATAAATAACTTGATTTGTCTATCAGACAAGGTATGAAGTGAATGATGTGATTGAATCATGTATGCTTGATTGTTATTAGTGAGAGTATGTACTATATGAGAATGATCCTTCTGCAATAATACTCTTGTGCTCTATGTGAAGGACACATCTATATGAATGATTGTATGCATATCATAGAAAATTGTTACTTAAATTACTAACTATTTACACTTGAACGAGAAATGTTCACTTAACTAATGTGAGTGATGCATATTTCATATTATTTTCTTCTCGTGCGAGTGATGCACTAGGATAAGTTCTTGATTCCTTCCTATGGATAAAGCAATTGAAAAATTATTGCATTCCTTATTTGCGTGTGAGATATACCTTTGATATCTATTGTGTTTATTGGATTGAGTAATGATCACTATAACAACACTACTGTAATTTATACATATTTCACCTTTTGGTGCAAGCAAGCACATGTGCAAGAGATGCACTTACTATAATTTATGAAAAATTGAATGAGCAATGCTCATTTTATGCAAGGCATATTCCATATTTGTGTGAGAGAGGAACTACAAGTTACATATTCATACCTTGTGTGAGTTACGCACCAAGGGTTCATGCATTCTTGTTTGTTAACTACTCATTCTATGTGCACTAGAGCATGTTATGAGCTATTATATCATCTGGTCCTTATTATATGCAATTTTATTTTTCTTTTTGAATGTGTTGTATGTGATAAATTTTAAACTTACCTTCCAGGACATGATGTCGAATGTGGATTAACAGAGAAGGTGATCTTCTTTTCCAAGATCAACCAAATTTTTTATATATATGCTTTGGCCAAAGGGAGTTTTACCGTTGAAATAAACGAATAATGAATGCCTAGAATTTTTATATGTTATGTGTTTCTCTACCACATCATGTATGCAAGAAATATGTTCATTCTAGTATAAGAGTGCATATAAGGCATCAAGCATGCATCGAGAGTTTCCCTCCTGCCCTATTATTATTGGTTTCTAGGTGCCTAATGTAGGGTTGGGTGTTCTTCGAGTTAGGAAGAACCTCAGGGAAGTGTTATGTTTCACGGTTGGGTGGGAAAAGCACCTTAACCATGCTTTGACCTTAAACTTTTGGATGACCATTAGGTTATGGCAATTGAAGATTGATTAAATGTTATATTTTCTTTATGAAATTCATAAATTGGATATGTATCATAGCATGAATCATTGAATGACTTGTTTAGTCAATTAATGTAATGCACTTCTCTTGGATGCATTCTTGTTGCATTTGTAAAAAGATAAAGGATTATGCATGCCATACATTTACAAAAATCCTTGTTAATAGAAATTTACTTTTCCAATTATAGATTGAGATTTACTTTTTTTTGAGAAATTTAGTAAGAGGTTGATTCAGTATAGAGCTCTTGATGATCTTCCTAACATCTAATATTCTGGGTTGCTATGGTAATCAACTTAAACCTTTTGTTTTAGTAAATAATTTATTATCTTCGATGATCTTGATGATCTTTTGTAACTCACTGATCTTCTTATATTTTATGTTGTTGATCAAAATGAAGACCTTGTGGTAATTGTTTGATATTTACAGATTGATGAGACTTTTGTTTTGTTAGTAGTTGAATTCGCTAATGATGATAACAAGTTGTATGGGATGCTTGTTTATCATCATAGAGGAAATTATTCTAATATCTCATACGAGTAGACATGATGACAAAATGAAGATAATTGTTTTCCATCTATCGGTACCAATATCTTGGAATATGAAAATATTTGAACACATAATATAGAAGATTGCATGAAAGAAATAAATTAGTTTACATGTTTTTTTTATTAGATAAGGTAAATAGAGTGAATTGATAAAGCCATGATGTGCTAACAAGGTGTGCAAGTGGTTGGATGCTAGCCACAAGAATTTTTGTCATTATGAGTAGATAGGTGTTGAAGTAAACGATATCTTTGTCAAGTGGGGTGTTTTTGACATTAAGGTAAAACTGAAATAACGAGGTATGATATATTTATCTTTAATTAAGTTGATCATCAGGACAATGATTCTTTAAGGGGGGAAGGATGTCATGACCCCTATTTTATTGTTCATATTTTACAATGTCTAATTAACATAATTGTGGCGAAATAAAAGTGCAAAGAAATAAATGAATTAATTATATTTTAATTAAAGATTTTATTTTGTAATTAATTGACAATTCTTATTAATTAGGATAATTATTTTATTTGTAATTGATAGTTATTTTTTATGCAATTAAAAGGTATTTTTGTATTAATTATTGAGAATAATTACTTTTCATTTGCAATTAAAAAAGGTAACTCTTCAATTACTTGTGTAGGATAAATATGATGCATAAAAATAAATTTATTTTTATTTTATTTTAAAGATTAGATTTTTGAAAATAGAAAAGAAAACTTTAAAATGGAGGAAATTCATTAACAGAAAGGGGAATTGTTTTTAAATATCTTCTTTATTGCTCTGCAAATATAACTAAAAACATGGGTGCCAAAAAGAGGGTTTGTGAAGCACAGTGAATTTAGCTGAGTAAAAAAGGGAAAGAAAAGAAAGAAAAGAAGAAGAAATAAGAAGGAAATATCCTACAGAAAGCGATTTCTGGTAAATCAAGATTGGGAAAAAAAAAGAGGGAAAAAAACAAGAGAGGGAAACAAGAAGAGGAGAATCTTCAGAAGCAATTTCTAAGTATTAAAATCTTTTCTAATGCATTTAAATTACAAAATGTATAGTTTGAACCCCTCTCTGAAACCTATTTGGGTATAGCCAATTGTATTCAGGTGTTTGGTGTAGTTTTTCATTATCAGCTGAACAACTCTGTATTTTTACTACTCTCTTATAGAAATAAATATATAAATATATAAATATATATATGTGTGTATGTGTGTGTGTGTGTGCGCATATTTTGTTATCCTATAACTGTATCTTGTATTTTGTACAAAAACACTCAGTTTATTTTTTATTTATCATAATATTGCATAAAAGTGAACATATTTTATCTAATGGTAGTATATCTACATAGATATTATCATTATTAAACTCGTTAAAAGGAAAGCATTGTCGTTTTATTGAAATCGTGTTTAAAAGGTAGAACTAGAAGATTTTATGCTTTGGTTTGTAAATCCATGCCTTAAGGAAGGATTCCTATGGAGGCAGTCACCCCTCCATAGGCCGTGACCTACAGTGAGGGTGATGCCCTCCGTAGGGAGCACTCCTTCTTAGGGTTGTTGGCTACTGGAGTCCTCCCCAACATACTTTCCTCTTGGACATTCATTTTCCCTTTTTAAATCCACCTGAAGCATGACTTTTAATCTCCGTTTTTAATTTTTGAGACTGATAGATGTGTATTTACTTATGTTTATTTTGATTCTAGCTAACCGTGTTATATCTCTCACCCATGAGAAGCAATACATTGATGGTTGAGAATATTTTCAATATGAATTTTCTTTTAAACCATTTTTTTCATTTTACCATTTGGTTCACCCACATTTTGGAGTCTATGATGGTGTGAAATGATTTGTATTTTATCCATAGCCATCATTGTTAATGCATTTTTAATTTTGAGTTGTTTTCGTGGTTTTATCTTGTGGGAAAATTGACCTATTTAACCACAACAGGTGTATGATTTTGACATAGATGCAATGATTAATCCTGGCATTTATGATAATGACTATCAAATGATATAATCTTCAATCTGGTATCCCATTCATGCTATTCTACCAATTATTTCTGAACAATAATACTATGTGATGACGCACTGGACAATTCCCTCGTAGCGAATATAATTTCATAATTGAAGAAGCATATTTTTGTTGTTCATCATCTTCCTGTTGTTTTAGCACTCGCTTTCATTCCATACCTTTTTCCCTCCCCATTACACCCAAATTCACAACCTTGTTGGTTTCATACTACGAACGAAACTATATTGAAAATATAAAATAAAATAAAATATAGTAGGTTCATTCTCCTACCCATTATGCGCATATCCTGCAAACATTGTAGTCCCTCAAATCACATTCCATGGAGGTATTTAGACAAATAGTTATTGTACCTTGCCTATGCGCCCAAATTTTATATACATTCCTGCCAGAGCATTGCCACCATACCTTGTTCCAAAGCTCTTAATTTTCACAATTGGGAAGAATGTTGGCAAAGGTAGTGGGGTTGGGTTTTACACCCACCACTTCCATCTACTAGAAAGTTTCATTGGCCTTTTTCAACAAATCCATTTTGTGCCTATTCCGCAATAATGATTTTCTGTGAGACCACTTTTCTTTGAGGTATTATGCCAAATAATTTGCACCCTCTTTTTACAAAAATGAATAATATATTAGGATAATCATTGTCGATAGCAGGGTCATTTTCCTTTCTATATTAGCTAGAATGGTCATTTAGCTGCATGTTAGTTATATGTTATTTTACTTATTAATCTAAAAGATGGGAAGTTGAATAATTTGAGGAAAAGGTTGTGTGTTCTAGGAATTAATAATTGTCAACAAGGTATTTTTTCCCATCCTAAACCACAGTTCTAACTAATTGGAGACATTCCTAATCTGCTTCTTGTGAATTCACTGCATATGTGCATCCTCATAGAAGTTTGGAACTGTGCAGTTATGATAGATAAGGTAGGATCATCGTCCATGCGCAAGATAACCATTAAGATAGCCTTTTTGGTGTTGCATATGGATTGATCTACATTAATGCATGATTGTTGGCTGAATGTCATATTGGGAACAAATAAGAACAATTTGATATGCACAAAAATATAAATTAATACAGTAAAAAAATTTAAAGTGAATCTTCTACAAAGCAAGGGAACCTAGGTTTAGTGTGAGTCATTTTGTGTACTTATATCTAGCTGCATAAATTAAAAAAAAAAGGAGTGCCTTCCGATATTATGAGAGTTGCATCATTATAAATATCCAATCTATCCCTTAGTTCATAACAAGCATGAAAAGTAGTTTGTGCAAAGTTGAACTCCGTGAATAGTTTCAGATTGAATCAATAGCCATTAATCTGCTAGTTCTAAAAGGGTTCCCTATCATACAATTAACTAGAAAAGCTATCTTGTAAGAGTCCAAATTCATAGTTTCTATTAGTGACACCCTAACTAGATTTTCACCACTGACCATGTTGTATGCTTTGATAATATTTCTCCCTTACTCTAAAGTTTTGGCGAGTGCATTTAATTAATTATTGAAATGAATACATATTGGTTGCTATAATCTCATCCATGTACTTGTGCTTTCTCCTTTGAACAATTAGTTTTTTTAGAGATTCATAAATACATACCATCATGCAGCAATGTTATGAGCTTGGGGTCCATATACACTTAGTATTTTTTTATGATATGTGCTAATCCATAAAGATTCATAAGGGATTCATTTTCACTCAACATGTTGAGAGGTTGGGGTTTGAGCTATCTAATGAATTAATTTGGGCTATATGTTTCTTGTAGACTTATGTAAACTATAAAAGAACTTCATTATGCTCTTTGTTAAATGTGATATTCATGATATCTAGAAATGTATAATGAATGATCATGTCAATGGGACAAAATGATCATAGCCAGTGAGGCATCTTGTAACCATTTAGATTTTGTAGCTAGTAAGGTTTTGCACGCGAGACATTTCATTTAGCCAGTAAGGCCCTTTTACGAGTGGTTTTTCATCCCTACAAGGGCTTTCCACTCATGAAATTCTTGTGTTATGGTTCTTTTGTGGATGTGTTGATGATCTCGCTATTTCTTTAATTTGCATTCCAGTACTTTAATTTACACTCACTGCTGATATGATAAATCTTGTGTAAGCCTATATGGCTATATTTTGGAATGGCATAACCTTGTTTTGGTATACTTGATTCATTGATGTACGTTATTTTATTTGAATATAGTGATGAAAGTAATTAAATTAATCTTCTTGTTCTGCACCTTTTTATAACTATTTTAATTTATTAAATTATTTTTGAAATTAAGAAATATAATTTAGTAAATTATAAAATAAAGGATAAAATTAGTAAATGTGTTTTTCTGATCCTTACACTCCATGTCACTAATTACATCTCTCCCCTTGACAACAACAATGACAATTCTTCCTCCCTCACTCCCAGAAGCTTTTTCCCAACACATGCAAAATATTCCTTCAAAGATTTCTAAAGTATTATTGGACCCAGCCATCCAGGCTGCCTTGGCACTAGTTCTAGCCAGCGCTCCTACCTTGACCCCTCCAACTAAGCAACCACTTGCAATGAAAGCCACAATAGAAATATCAGAGGAGTGGGAAAGACGGGAGATAGGAGTAACAAAGGCTTTGGAGGAGGAAGCAGATGAGTATCATGAACACCCGAAGTATCAACATCTGCAAATTGATGAGGTGGTCCATGAAGAAGAAGAAGTAGAATCCTCTAGAAGTGACAAAGAAAAAGAGGCCAGCATGAAGTACATTGTAGAAACTTTTGACGCTGATCTTGAAGAAGAGTTGGCCTAACAATTGAAATATATTGGAGAAGAAATAGAAAGACCTCCTTCAGAAGAAGGAAGGCAAGAAGATGATAAAGTGGAAAAAGGCATGGAACTTCCAACAAGTGAACAATAGGAAGAAGGCCCCAAGCATGATGAAGAGGTACCTCTCTTAGGAGGGTAGGAAGAATAGGAAAAGAAAGAGTATGAAGATGTGCCACCTCCACGTGAGGAAGAGGAGAATAGAGAAGAAAGTAAGCCTAAAGAAGAGTCTCAAGCTAGTAAGGATCTGGAAACCGAGCACCCTGATGGGCATGAACATGAAGAAGAAAAGGAAGAAAGGGATGTTGAAAAGGAAAACAGCCCCAAGGATCATATGCCCACCAAATCCCCCATCAAGCGCACGGTGTTAATCCAGGACTCTAATGAAGAAGAAGAAGATACAAGGACAGAGAGAGAAGCTCCTAAAGATAAAGAGATTGAAATCAGGAGAGACAAAGAGGAGGGTGATCATGAATCACCTAAAGAAAGTCCTCAATGCCTGAATGGATAGAAAAGAAACTTGAAAAGAAAGCTCATGTCCCAAGTAATCCAAGAGCGAGGCTAGATTCCATCTTGGCTCCAGCTCAGATCAACACTAAAAAGGAGAAAAATCCTAAAATAAGATCAAAGGTGACGATGGACGTCTTTGGATCTAGAATAGTGTAAGTAGTTATGCCAGTAGTGGGAGAACAAGGAATTAGCTACAATGTCTCCACCATCGACCTAGGAGTTGCTTCGAGAGAGCAGAAGGTGAATCACCTTCAGGAGTCTGTCGCCACAGTGGTGCATCTAATACAACAAGATAAAATCTCCAAGGAAGAGCTCAAGGCACAGCTAGCTGATTTGACGACGTATATCCAACAATGGTCATCAGTAGAAGGACAACCCACCACATCTTCAGCCCCATCATAGTTGTCTAAGGAACAAGTAGATAAGCTCGAGCAAAGGAAGAACTTGGCTAAGACCATAGAGGACTAGTTTTGGCAAGTTATGTATGTTGGAAACATGGGCATTAGTTGGGCTGTTAGGACAGCAAACAAGTTCTTGGAGCTACAAAGGTCTCTTGAAAGCACAAGGAAATTATGTACAGACTTCCTAGGGATATACGGGTCTACTTACCCAAAAATTGAGGCCATCCTCAAGTTGCTAAAGAAAACTTGGAACGAGGAGCTCACATTCAAAGAGGATGATCATTGGCTCGTAGAGACATGGAAGATGGACTTTGAAAATTGAAAGGAAATATTGGAGTAGGTACTCTACAAGGTAGATCTAGATATCAACTGAGCCAAGGATGTTAGAGCAGATTGCATTTGATATTTGAAGCTAATGATGCGGTATGATATGCCTATTGTCCAAATTGATCTAGAAAAGATAAAGCCTCATTTCTAGAAGAAAATGGAAGATGGAATGACTGCCAAGATCACCACATATTTCATGAGTTTTGCTTCCCGAGCCTTTTCCCAATCTGAGCTATTCAGGGACCACATTGCCAATTACCATGAAGATTGGGAAAAGCTAGCCAACCAGTCCAAACAATGGGGTTATCAAGTGCTACAATCTCAAATTATGGAGATTGGTAAACTCCAATTGTTGATATTGAATTTCATGGAATATGCAGCTTTGAAGAAACAAGAAGGAAACCATATTATTTATGATAAACTCCTTACATAATAGCTACAGCAAAGGAAATTAGCAAAAGGACAAAATGCTACAGTGCTGCCACTAGAAGACAAAATAGGGATAAGGACAAAATGTACTTTTAAAATGTAAAATATTGTGGGGTAGGTAGAACCCTAATTTGTAGTGAATCTTGGCCATGCATTCTACTTTTTGGACACTATAAATAGGGGGTCTCCTCTCATTTTCAAAGAGAGTTTAGTTGTTGTAATGACATGCTGCTAAAATTATAATAGAAATACATTGACTTTGGTGCATTTCTGAGATTCTTTGCATGTTTCATGATTCATCTCCAATACTTAAATGATTTAGCTAAATTTTCTTTGTTGTTTAAGTTAGTCTTAAATTGCTTTGATAGATTTGGTAATGTTGTTCCATGGTTGTGAAGATTTATGTCATGTAGATACATTTCTTGTCCATACTTTTTGTTGTTTACTGCTGGTAGATGGATGTGTAAAGTTAGTCTGGACTTAAATTCAAAGCTACTCCAAAATTTTATCTTTATTCATGCATGTACATGGTGAATGAATGGTAAAAAATTTGCAGTCCTTAGAAGATAGCACAAATTTCATGATACTATGAATTTTCTAGTTAAGTGAAATTTTGTTTTAAGGGAGTTGTCCACAGTAGAAACCTCCATGATCACTGTTCATGGTTAGCTGCAAATCCAAGAACCTCTTCTCTTCCCTTCCCTTTTTTCTTTTTTTAGAAATAGCCTATGCTAAGGTTCATTGCACATTGTAAAGCCAAACCTTAAGAAAATATTGGAGTTTCAGACTATTGTTTGAACCTACAGCAAAGTGCACATCAATTCCCCATCTGAGGAACTCCATTTTAAGATCCATTTCATTTCATCCAGCTTCGTAAGTCTGCCCTGTGATTACCAGCAAAATCACATCAACATCAACTAAGGAATTCCATGCAAGTCATGACCTGACACCCAAGAGACCTTGGGGTGATTTTCAAAAACTTGTTGTTGGAAATTTCCTTTCAAGAGAGGTAGTGTACCTATGCATTACCTATGTTGAGAAGCGCATAAAAAACACATCAACAAATACCACAACTGGAAAACAATCATCACATAATCAATATCACTATCATCACATAATCAAATCACTGCAAAGTATCACTTTTCTCCCCCTTTTGCAACAATGCCAAAGGAGAAATAACTGAAATGTTGCAAGAGAATCAAAATGCATGTGAATATACAATCATGTACAATAGTATCGCTAAAGCAATTCCAACAATTCCAAGCTAAAATAGGGGTATAGAATATTCATGGAAAGCTCCCCCTAAAGATAATCTCTACACAAAACAACAACCATCTTATCTATATATTTTTTCAATGATCAAACTTTTGTAATGAAAATCATCTCAAAGCACAACTATATTGCCAAAGTACCAAAAACTAGTAGCATGGAATGAGCAATTAAGTGTATACCAGTATCATTAACTTCAGTCAAAGAAACACTGTGTGTAGGAAAGTATAAGCATGTGTGGGGTCAACAAACACCATCAAATGACTTGATCCAGAGATTGAATAGCACTTGTATCATACTCCTAAAGCAAGAAATATCACTATTTGTATCATATCAAACCATAGCTTTTCTTGAAATTAGCACTATTACAACATAACATGAGAAACTATTATCATAAATAACTGTAAATCATTATATACAACCGTTTCAAATGAAATATATTACTGGGTTGCACTATTTAGAAATGCAAAGGGAAATGGATCTCTTTCAAACCAGAAGTAGAACAATATGTTATGAATGTGTTGTAGTCACTAAGCAATATGTAATGTAATATGTCACATATGTCAAGCAACAACAAAGTGCAACATGTCAACCAAACTAAAATACTATTCCAAAACTGTTCATAATTTTCACATAACAATATTAAAAAAATCTGAAAAATGTTATCATATCACAAACTCTCCTCAAGATTGTAAATCAACCCTTACTAGTTCATACTTGATTTACTTTGTTGACATAGGCCCATAGATTTTTCTCATCATTGTATCACAATGCACCCACTATATTTTGCATTTACTATCCTTTGTTCAAAACACAATCACTGTTATATAAATGTTCAAATATATGCCAATGTCAAGAATGATATACCACAAGTGTCACTATCAATATAAGTATATACCAATCAATCATTCCAAAAACAATGCAGACCATGTATGTAGATGAAAAACTTGTCATTTAAATTTGTTCACCATCTTGTCATAAAATGTACCTATCACAACATTATATCTACATTTCATGTTACTTATGTCGACAACTTCCTGTCATAAACAAATCAAACCTTGTAGCTTCAAAGATGAATACATATTTGTATCAACATCATTCAATCTATACTAAACTTATTCCTTAATCTCATATTCCAATGTCTTTCATCATAATCCATCTTGTGCAATGGTCAAGCAGCAACAAGTATGAAACACAAGACACCAATTGTCTATTGAAAACTTCACATTTCACATAGTATATACTAGTGTATATTGTTCAAACAAGAACAAACCCTATTGTGGACTAGTATATTGTGTATACTGACTATCATGTCATTGACATAGCACATTCTTTCCACAACATCATATGAAAATATCAACTATGAACACCATTGAATCATGGTCTTGGAAGTAGTTTATCATTCATAACTGAGTACTATTACTATGCATTGAAAGAAACTGACTGAGAGATTGATAACATCAAATGTTTGACCTCTCTATTATGATTTAACTCAAGATTTTCATGTAAAAATGCTATAATGAGATAGTGTGAATATTTAACTTTTAACTTTCTCTAGGAGCTAAAGTATAAAACATTAACCTGCTCCCTCTTGCTTTGTGCTACCTTTTATGCACTTTGAGATTTTCCTTGTGCAATATACACAATTTTAGAATCCTTCTTATCCTGATTTTTTTTTCTTCTCTAAATTTTCATAGGCTCCTTTTGCTTTCTCAGAGTATCTTCTTGCATACATGATTTCAACAATTTACTTCTACAAAACTTGGCTCTATGTCTAGAACCATTACATCTATAGCACAAGACTTGATGATTAACGAAAGAAGCATAAGTGTTTCTTTACAATTCAAAATCATTCCAACCTTTGTATCTTCCTAACAACTAATAGTCTCTTTTCATGTGCCCAACCTTATTGAAGTTATAGCAAACAACATTGTATCTTTGATTTGACAACCCATAATAACTACAATCTCTAGCTCTATGACCATACTTATGATAGACATAGCAATAACCATGAATTTTTTTATACTTCATTGATTGATATTGCCTGGCAGATGGAGATTCTAAAGATTGATTGCTTCTTCTTCCAACTATGTTGAAGGGCTTGTGTTGTTTTTCATCAGTTACCTTGTTTTCTATTTCACGAGTAGTAGCATGATAATTCAGGTTTATCTTTTTCCTTGGAATTTGTCTAACCTTGAAACATTTTCCTTCTTTTGTTTCAAATACTATTTCATGTTTAGACTCAGCTTGAACTCCAAAGCTTTGTCCTTTTTCATATCCTAAACCAAAGTAGTCCTTGTGACTCTTTTGACTTCTCAACATCTTATTTAATGCGTCAGTACCTTTCTCAAATTTTTGAAACTTGAATTTTTCAATATCTTTCCTCAAGATTACTATTTCACTTTCAAGCTTTTGGCATTCACTAGTTTTGACTTCAAGATCAGATTTTATAAAATCAAATATCCTTTTGGATTCTTCTATTTCTATCTTTAGACTAATAATAAGTAAATTGTTAGACTCTTCAACTTGTATCTTTAAGTCAACAACCTGATTACTTGCCTCTTCAAACTCTAAAGAAACCTTTGCAAAATATGAACATACCTTGTCTTTGAAATCTTTTTCTCGTTGAAGTTGGTCTTTTAATTTTTTATTTTCTTTACCGAATTGCTTGATTATATCCATAGCACACAAAATTTCACCTTCTAAATCAACTTCACACTCGTGTTCATCATCTTCATCCACAAAGAAATCTCTTTCTTCATCATCAATCTCAACAATAAAATCATCTTCTTTATCACACTTTTTATCAATTTTCAGGAATGACTCATGCAACAACTCATCACATGACTTGACTCGGGTTTAATGTACAACCATTTTCTTGGCATCTTTCTTTTCTCTATTTCTTCTACACTTTCCCATGGTACTCCACTATCAGGACCTACCCAAGCCAATTATACTTCAATAGGGATCTTATTCTCTTATACCACTTGTTGGAGTACATTAGGGAGGTGAATCAGTGGTATACAAATTCCAAATGATCTTGAAATAACCTTTCAAAACTTTGAAACATAACTATAATGAGAATAGATATACTCAGAATCAAGAACTTTGGTAGACATTATTAACTCAAGACAACAACTCAAACCTTTAACAAGACTAACATGAATATTAGGGAAAATTCTAATGAACTAAGATGAAGCATCATATATGAACATCATTACAACTTCAGCTGAATTAAGATAGGCATCATGACAACTAAAACTAACATATCAATATCAAAGATACACCAACACAATATTATGAAGTAATTTATGATAAATATTGACTCATGAACATAAGACTTAAGAGTAAGGAATATCATTCTAAACAGTGATACATGATTGATATGTATTCATG